>QLPN01011783.1:3157-17858 GCA_003314395.1 Albatrellus ellisii
TCATCAAGCCAATATCCAAATCTTGGTTACCAGGAGTAACATTCTAGACCTTCCCTAAGACTGTCCAATAGGCCGCTCTTAGCACCACTTACTATAATCATGGACACATCTTAGTTCATGTGACTTTGTTGATTGCTGCACAATCATTGTTGATCCATGAACCCTATTTACTTGTACTATCTTTAGGACTCTGGTTTTGTATAAGTAGTTGAAAGACTTGTGGTCTTAAACCCCAGTCTTGTCAACTTTGCAATCTAGGGATTCTCCTACAACTGTGCCTAAGCTTGTTACAAACTCACTTCACTTCTAAGAACTAAGTCTAAGATCTCTAAGCCACTTAAGTGTCACTATAATATCCTAAACTCATTACTCTGGATCCTCATTTAGTCATTGGTGGTATCATCCTCATCACTATCTCATTGATCCCTCTCTTCATCATCATCAGGAATGGTTACTACACCTATCAAACACATATCCATTACCTTGTTACCAGGGGTATTATTATAGCAGAACTACCCTAAGACTGTCCAATAGGCTGCTCTTAGCAATTTTCTGATGCTACACATGTGTGGTGCTCATCAGTGTCTCAAGTCACATGATCTCATTGATTGCTGCACAGTCATCATTGATCTGTGAACTGTTGGTTTTTACCTGTCATATGACACTGGACACACTACTACACATCAAGGATTCATTTACTTCATGTTGTTCTACTCTCATATCATATCAATTTGGTATCTCTTTCTCTCTTCCCAGTTCAGGCTCCTCTCTTGTTGAAAGATGTGCAGCATTGCAAACAGTAAATAGACCATTTGGAGATAGAGGTGGCCTTGTAGACCAAGGTGTAGATAAAGCAAGAAGAGGACTATAGTCCAGATGTCTTACATGACTATAAGATGAGAGAAGAGGTATACCTGATGGTAGAGGGTACACAGAGGAAAGAGAGTGCTGCATAGAGCAGGTATGTCAGAAGAGAGGTAAGAGAGTAGAAGAGATACTCACCTCAGCAACATGCAGAAGTGCTGAGGTGAGATGATGATGAGGTAAAGAAGATATAGTAAGAGCAAGATAGAGTTGAAGAGGAGCTCAAACCATAAATAGAAAAGAGATAAGTATGTCTAGCATCCCAAGATGGGTAAAAATCAACATCTCTAACTCTATTTGGCCTTTACTGTATCTTTCTTACCTTGTCATTGTCTCACCTCAGTACTTCTTGGTGGAGTTTACAGCAACATGTGACAGTGAATGCACATGTGACTATGAGACTGTGAATGCATGACTGTGTGGCTGTGCCACACAGACCTCTCACAGGACTCAGAGACAATATGGATGGACCCTTGAATTATAGAAAATTTCCTTTGCATGTTTTCTTTTCCCTCAGTCCTCTATGAAGAGACTGAGAATATATTCTCTTCATTCTACTGCACTCTTTTCCAAGCAACCTCCTTCAATAGATTATGAGACCTGAGGTCTATTGAAACTGAGCAAGCACCACCTTTGAGACAAACTCACACCCCTGCACCTTACACACCATGTCAGCAGCAGCCTCAACAAGCAAGACTCCTACACCAGTGACTGGACACACTGCTGTGATGGCAGGTGCCATGGTGAGCTCAAATGCAAAAGCCTCAAGCAAGCTCTACAATGGACCTTTCCTCACAGAAAATGGTGAAATTTTCACCTTCTGGAAATTTCATGTCGAAATGGTACTTCAAGTGCACAGACTATGGCCTATCATCAGTGGCTCCAATAAGGCCCCAGCCAACACATTGTCTGACTACAATGGCTGGGTCAACTGTGACCATGATGTGCACATGCAAATCATGTTGATGCTCAGTGATGAGCCTCTTAACACTGTGCTATATGCAACAACATCAAAAGATGCTTGGGAGATGCTAATGGCACAATATGAAGGGAAAGGGGAGCAGAAATTTGCTTACTTGATTAGTGAGCTATCCCACAGCACTCTATCTGACAATCCCCCCCTTGAACCACAAATAAACATGATGGTGTGCACCACACACACTCTCTCCTTGCTTGGGCAGCAACTCAATAAAAAAACTCATTGCCATTGCCATCATCATCTCACTTCCTCCATCCTATGACACACTAAAAATGATCCTCACTGCCATGAAGGAAACTTATCTCAACATTGAGAACATTCACCCACAAGTCACACTCAAGGAGCAATGCCAGAATTGTGCCACAGATTCTACAGGCACATTTGCAGCTTGCTCCAAAGGCAAAGGCAAAGTCAAAGACTGTTGCATGCTCAAAGCTGAAAAGGGCACCAGGATGGCACATGTTGCTACTGACAGCACAGCACTACATGCTCAAACACATGATGAAGATGATAATTGATGATGAATCATTCAATCTCTTCAAAGTCACCAAAAAACTCATGCAACACAATGATCTCTCAGCTTGCTGGCTGATTGACTCAGGTGCCAGTCACCACATGAGCTCTAACCACAACTGGTTTTACCTCTACCATCCGTTTGCTATGCCATGCAAAGTCTGGCTAGGTGATAACAGCTACATTCTAGCTGAGGGTGCCAGCAACATCCACATGAAGATGTGTGCCAACAAGAAATGGAACCAGACTATCCTGCAGGACATACTCTATGTCCCTGAGCTCCATGGTAATCTCCTATCAGTCTCCACATTCACAAAATGTGGTGCACACATCCAATTCAATGGGGATACATGTGAGATCCTCAACAAGGATAATGTGCTAACATGTGTCAGCCACCTCAAGGATAACCTCTACATCCTTGACACATGCACACATGCTCCCAACACTGCAAATCATGCATGTCACCTCATTCCCATCTGAAGGCATCAACATCTCCAACAATCCCTCCACCTGTTACAAGGAACTTGCTTTGACACCTCATAACAGTTTTCTTTTTTCTTTTTCTTTATTTTTACTTACTATAAGCATAGTATTAACTACAGCAGTGAGCTTAGCTCCTACTTATAGTAAGGACTTGTTTTCTTTTATAGTACTTAAGTGTGAGCATAGCTCCAAGTACTATAAAAGACTTATCTGTTTCTTTTATCTTTATTACATTTACTTGCTAAGGATTATCACTATACAATTAGCAAGGACTCCTCTTTCTCACCTTTGTTTATCTTTGTTTACCTCTCATTCATTTCACACTTGTGGCTGAGCCACTTACTATAATCATAGACATGTCTTAGGTCATGTGACTTCATTGATTGCTGTGCAATCATTGTTGATCCATGAACCTTATTTATTTGTACTATCTTTAGGACTCTAGTTTTGTATAAATAGTTGAAAGACTTGTGGTCTTAAACCCCAGTCTTGTCAACTTTGCAATCTAGGGATTTACCTATACTGTGCTTGACTTAAAGCTCACTACACTCCTGCTTCATGTTAATGTGGCAGTGTGCAGCGCGATGGTTGACTAAGCCTGGGTAACTCTGTTCAGAGAGGAGCGAAGGGAGATGGTGGGTAGAGTGAGGGCAGAAGCCCAAGAAGGAGAAGGAGCACTAGCATTGCACAGAAGTATGAATAGTAGAGAGTGATAAGTGTGTCCATGCTAATGGAGAGGTTAAGAAAACCGACTGATCACCAATGTCCCTAGCTGATGCCTTAAGTATGTATGGATACTGCGCACAGACTGTGCTTAGATAAGTAAGTGTGTGGGGTGTGGGTGCTTGGGCGAAGAGCAAATTCCCACATCAACACTTCATTCCCTAAGAACTAAGTCTAAGATCACTAAGTCACTCTAAGTGTTGCTAAGATATCCTAAACTCATCACTCTGGATCCTCGTTTAGTCATCAGTGGTATCATTGTCACTATCTTGTTGATTCCCCTCTTTATCATCATCAGGAATGGTTACTACACTTATCAAGCACATATCAATTACCTTGTTGCTAGGGGTATTGTTATAGCAGACCTTCTCTAAGACCATCCAATAGGCCACTCTTAGCACCACCTACATTGCATGCACAAGCACAGCTACTGCTGACATACAGACCTGGCATTGTCACCTAGGTTACATCAGCATAGACTCCATCCTGCACATGGTCCACAATGGTGTGGTCAAGGGCATGGCCATCACCAGCAATGTGACCAGTGATGCTCTCAGGATATGCAAGCCTTGCATCAAGGGCAAACATGCACAACACAACATTGTGAAATTGACATAGACACACACCAACACAGCACTTGGCCACATCTTTTCAGATCTGTGTGTATCCATACAAATGCACTCCCATGAAGGGTACAACCACTTCACAACATTTATTGATGACAAGTCACACAAGGTCTTCATCCATGGCCTCAAACACAAAAGTGATCTGCACAAATGTCTCACAGACTTTGTTGCATGCACTGAAGTTGAGACCAGCACAAAAATGAAGGCATTCTGTTCAGACAGTAATGAGCATCATGCACATGTAATGCCAGAAAACAACAGTCAGTGACATCAGGTGAACACAGTGACATTAACATGCCACACACAACAATCATTGGCAGCTGCATCAATCGCACATTTGTTTAGGTGTTGGACTATAGGACTGGGTTCAGCTGATGAGGAGCAGGATTGACAAGATGCATAGGCTGAGATGTGGTCCATGGAGTCACAAGTTGTAAAGTCAGCATTTGGTGTGATTGGCACTTTCCCTATTTCACTCATCCATTATAGTATGATATTTCATTTGTTTGTGTCCAGACTCCACCTCATTTCAAATATCCCTATGATTGACCCTACATTGTAAATTTTCTGTTTTGATTTGTTGTGCTCCATCCTTGGGGCTAGACTTGTATTTAGATGGCACATCATCTGTCAGAAAGGAATAGATTTCCCCCACCCATGATTTGCCTTCCCCTCTCCCATCTGAGTCAGATTGTGAAAAGTACATTCCACTCCCTTTTCCATGTATCTCAAAGTCAAGAAAGTGCATGTACCCTGTAGGTCACATTTATTATTGCATTGGGTTGCATTCTACATTGCATTGTGTCTAGTCTCTATTGTGTTGTGTTGAGCCTCTATTGCATTGCATTGTGTTATCTATCATTCCCATTGCAGAGCTTACAGTGTCACTTTTCTGTCACTTTTCCTCATTGTCACACAATCACATCACATCATCACATTATTTGCACTAGACTACTAAATCTCTCCCTTTTGGTGTCTAGAGGATCTTATGATTTGCACCCCTCAGCAATTGTTGTGGTTGTGATTGTAGATTCTGCCTTCACCCCACCACAGCAGATATCAACAGTGGAGGCAAATATACAGGTGAGTGCATGCAGAAGTTCCTGTGGGCATGTGGCATCAAACATGAAATGACAACCACCAACATGCCATAACACAACAGTGTTGCCAAATGCATGAATCACACACTCATGGAGACCATGTGCACACTGCTCACCAACACCAACCTCCCACATTCTTACTGGTACAACACTATCAAGTATACCACTTACTTGCACAACACAGTGCCTGTTACAAGGCACTTGCTTTGGCACCTTGTAACATGTTATTTTTCTCCTCTTTTTTTTTATCTTACTTACTATAAGTGTAGTACTAACTACAGTTGTTGAGCTTAGCTCCTACTTATAGTAAGGACACTCTTTCTTTTCCTTTATAGTACTTTAGTATTTACATACTAGAGTGTGAGCTTAGCTCCAAGTACTATAAAGCCTTCTTTCTTTATATCTTTCTTTATTTATTTACATTTACTTGCTAAGGACTATCATTATACAATTAGCAAGGACACATCCTATTTTGTCTTTGTTTGTCTTTGTTTACCTCTCATTTCACTTGCACTTGTGGCTACCTTATATGTAGCATACTATGGATGTGACTTGGTCACCTGATCTCATTGATTGCTGCACAATCATCGTTGATTGGTGAACCTTATTTACTTGTACTATCTTGAGAACTCTGGTTTTGTATAAGTAGTTGAAAGCCTGGCAGTCTTAAACCCCAGTTGCAATCTAGGGATTCTCCTATAACTGTGCTTGATCTAAGCTCACTACAATCTCACTTCATTCTCTAAGAACTAAGTCTAAGATCTCTAAGTCACCTTAAGTGTCACTAAGACATCCTACACTTGTCATCCTGGATCCTTGTATAGTCATTGGTGGAATCATCCTCATCACTATTTCATTGATCTTCATCATCATCAGGAATGGTTACTATACTTATCAAGCATGCATCAATTACCTTGTTACCAGGGGTATTGTTATTGCAGACTTTCCCTAAGACTGTCCAATAGGCTGCTCTTAGCAGTGCCAACATGCACACTCAATGATGATCTCATGCCAGAAGAATCCTGGAGTGGTAACAAGCCCAATGTTGCCCTTGTTCACATCTTCAGTTGCAAAGCCTTTGTCCACATTCTGGACAAGTACTGATGCAAACTCAATGCAAATTTGCTGCTTTGCACCTTCATCAGCTATGCACACAATCGACATGCCTACCACCTGGTCCACCACCCAAGTGGGCACATCATCAAATCACACAACATGATCTTCAATGAAGGGGGCCCCACAAAATGCTACAAGTGGATCATCTTTGATCCCAACACAGATGACTCAGAGTCCCATGAGTGCAATACTCATGCCAGTGACCCACCAGTTTCTCCTGTCAAAGCTCCCCTGACTGCAACCCCTAGGACAGTGACCAGTTCCATGCCTGACACACAACCTATGGCACCCATGGCTCCTATGCCTATGCCCACAGTGACAAGTCAACCCTCACACAGCAAACATGCACCTATTCACAACAACTACAAACACTACAATGTCTCATCATATGCTCAAAAGGAAAATGGTGCAAACATGACCACTGACATGCAGCCACCTGCAGAAGACATACCACCACTTGATAGCAGTGAGCACACACAAGCCACAACAATTGCATCTGAAAGTGATCCACTCACATACAAAGAAGCAATGTTGCACCCTGATGTAGCAGAATGGCTCACAGCATGCAAAGAGGAACTGCAGACCTTCCAATGCATGGAAGTCTATGCAGAAGTCAACCAACCACATGATTGCAAAACTGTCAGCAGCAAGTGGGTATTCCACATCAAAAGGGGACCAACCAGTAAAATTCAGAAGTACAAAGTGCACCTAGTCATGAAAGGCTTCACCCAAGTTGAAGGTGTAGATTTTGACAAAACATTCACACCCATCATGAAATTCTCATCACTTCGCACAATCCTTGCCATCACCACCAAACATGACTTCAAAGTTCACCAAATGGATGTAAAGGCAGCCTATCTCAATGGTGTACTTGACAACATCAGGAAAATGGTTTTGGGCCATAGTTTAGCCTAATCTACATAGGTCTGATAGGCTCTGTAGGTCTAGGTAGGCAAATAGGCAGCTTTGTAGGCTTTGGTAGGATGTTGGAGCCTATATGAAGTCACTATACTATACCTATCTAAGTAGTGGTGCTGCAACAAACTTCTGAGGTGCAGGATGCAACTTGTTTGACATTGTGTCATCACATCTGACTTGTAATGTACTACTCAAGGTCATGGAAGGAATTAAATGTATCTTTACTTAAACAGATGTGCATTATAATGATGAGAAGTCCCTAAATGAATGTATTTATTAAGAGTAAAAGTTTTGCACTCCTCAAGAACAGAACCTGAGGTCCATGTACCAGGAGGATAGTGTGTGCCATACTTGGGAGTGAGATGACTGTTGAAATGCATGGTTGAACACTCGCAGGATGACATGTTGAAACACATGGTTGAACACTCACAGGATGACATGTTTGTCCTACAGGGGGGGGTAAAAGGTAGGGCAATTGCATGTGGGAATACAAAAAAGTATCTAATTTATATATCCTAGACCCTGCATCCACACTGCACCCATGCTGTGAGATCACATAAGCTTGCACAGACTGTGCTTGATCTCCAACATACTCCCTCAAGCTATGTGAGTGAGCAGTAACACAACAATGAAAGAAAACAAAAAATTAAAATGATTCTTCCAACATGCTAACCTCATCATCCAACAGGGGACTCCCTCAAGGTGCACTCCCTCACCACTAAAAACCCAGACTTCCAACATCCAGCCCTGGCCCATGTCAAGAATGACTATGGCACTTGGCTCTTAGGTAGCATGTGCTCTGGTGGTGACAACAATGGCAGCGGCAAACAGGCAAACAGCAACAGCAACAACAATGGGATTGGGCCCCCAGTGGCAGATTCGATGGTGATACAACAATGGCAGGATTCAGCCCCCAGCAGCAAAAATGACAGCAAACAATGACAACAATGACAACAATGATGGGATTCAGCCCCCAGTGGCAGATTTGACACAATAATGGGATTCAGCCCCCAATGGCAGTTACAACAGTGGTGACAGTGGATAGTTATGGGGTACAGTGCACATGGTGGTAAGGCATACAATTTTCAAACATTGCAGCAAGCAAAGGCTATTAGGCTGCCTTGAGAGCCACTTAGATAGACCTCTAAGCAGGTTGCACAATTGTGTTGAAATGCACAGTTGAACACTCACAAGATGACACATTTGTCCTACAGGGGGGGTAAAAGGTAGGGCAATCACACACAGGCATACAAAAAAAGTGTCTAATTTATATATTCTAGACCCTGCATCCACACTGCACCCACACTGCAAGATCACATAAGCTTGCACAGACCACACTCGATCTCCAACAACAACAGCTACAGACAATATCCTGAACAGAAATGATGCCTGCAATGGGACACTGGTTTCATGTGGAGTGCAAGATAGAGTAAAGTTTCAAGTCAGGATCTGGGTTGTGGAATGGGGTGAACCATTCAATGTAAGCAGGCTGTGTGGGAAGTAATGGTGCCTGAATATGAAGTGGGAGGGTGAAGAAAGCTTGGACTTGAGCAACCTGAAGTCCTGTATCAAATGAATGAGATGGTGAAAAGCATGTGCAAGTGCATTGATGTACCTTGGAGAAAAGTGCCATGAGTTGCCTCATTATCTGTTCCCTGCAAATCCCCTGTGTGAACCAGGATAGTGTCAAAATGTGCATGTGTGTCTTGTCTCCCAGCATGGCCTTTGACAAGGGGGGTAGCATGAATATGATCCAGATGTCCAACATGGTTGACTGCAGCCAAATTAGGAAGTTGGATAGAGAGAATTTTGTAGAGATCAAAGTGGTTGATGTTGTTGGGGAGAACTGGGGTTTTTGGAGGAGGATATGCTTGGTGGATGAAAGTCATGAGCAGAGGAAGAAAGTCAATGGCATGGAAGCCAGTTGTGATGGTAGCAAGGTCATAGTGCAGGAAACCTGGCTTCTTTGCAATGACATGGGAGGCTGCAGGGTCAGAGCTTGTGGTAAGGGCATTGTTCTCTTCAATGTCATCATTGTTGTCTTCTACATCACCACTGCCATCTGGAGGATTGTCTGCATCAAGGGAATGATCAAGAATCCAATTGAGACAAGCAGCAAATTGCACAACTGCCTCCTGGTGACCCAACCAGATGGTCATCTGATGAATGTATTCCCACTTGTTGCCCACCCTGTATGTCTCCTTCACATAGTTGATATGCAGGCATTCAGGTGATTCTGTGTTGTAACCATCTGCGGAACCATGGGATTTGATCACTTCGATGTAGTGTAACAGTTGATGGAGCTTGGGAATGTTGAAGTGTTGACAAATCTCCATCCTTATGAAGATATCTTTGTTCTTGTGAAACATGTTCAATGCCTCTTCCATTGTCACTAAGGTTTTCAAGTATGTACTTGAAACTGTGTGAAATAGATGAAATCAACAACTGCAACAGCTGTTCACAGAACCACTGGTTGAACAGCTCCAGCCAAAAGTATGTTGCATTTCTTTATGTTCCCACCATGTCCACTGTGAAATATGTGAGTTACCATTCTTGAAGTGGTGAAGTCCAGGGTAGCCAGTCATACTACAAAAGTGCATGTCAATCTCTTCTGAACCAGCCACTGAAATACACCAATTGACAAGATGATCTTTGAAGACACCCTTGTGAAGTAGATGCAGGATATCAGGAGTGAAGCAAGAGAAGATATCAGTATGAGGAAGATCAGCCCAGAAAGGCTGGTACACTTCTTGAAGACCTTGTTCTTTGAATGCACTGACATTGTGCCCAGATCCTTTTTGTTCCAGGATAATCTTTGTATGGTCCTGGTCACAGAGTAATGAATCTAGCTGCATCCCACATTCTTCAGGGTGAACACAGCACTTGGGACAATGGCTCTCCTTGAAACAGGCAATGAGGCATTGCTCTGGGAAGTCAGCAACATAGACTGCAAGAATGGGAAAGACTCAGCAGATGAAGCCATCCCCACAAGTAATGTCCTCACCATCTTTCCCTGCTTTGATGATGGGATGAAGGGGCCACCACATGCAGTAATGAAACAGATGGTATCCCTGAACTGAGTATGTATCATCAGTATAGTTATCAAGTTTAGTGACAGGTAGGTATCTGATCAAGACTGTAGCATGCACAATCAGCTTTCATCTAATACCTTTTTTTATGTTTCTGATAGTCATGTAGACTGGCCAGGCACTTTTATCACCCTGAAACTGGGACAATTGAGTCTTGTCTGATGAAATGATAAGTGGTGCAATCATATAGCCAACAGGTAAAATTTCCTGTCATTTCCTGTTACCTGCAGTCACATAAACATTATAGATATGATGAACTTGTGTGTTCCACCACCAATCACTGGTCCACATCTCATCATACTGGCGATCCTCTCTCTCAGGATCAGTGTATATTTTTTCAGGCACAAAGTGCATTATATCTGCAAATGCAGGATTCCCCATCAAGTCTTTCACACACTCAACTGGGTCCTGTTGCCAGAGCTTGAGTTTCTCAGGGGCCATCCATTCCCTGTCATCTGTGAGCCAATCTCCAGGTGAATCCACAATGTCACAGGTCCACCCCAGAGCCTTAGTTGGAAGACTATCAATCTTATCAAGGAAGGTGTGGTTGCTTTTGTAAGATGTCTTCATGCATGGCTGAGTCTTCAGAGAAAATAAGATTAATGCTTAGGGAGCAGTGTTACTGTTTGACTCACAATTGGAAGCTTGAGGTAAGTGTCAGTTTGCTTTTGACCAACATTCTTGATAAGCAATTCAGCTAGCTGCCACTCATCCTCATCCTCAAAAGGCCCCCACTTTCCACCTCCAGCTGCTTCTTGGGTACAACAAATTGATGTGAAGTATGAAATACCTGTGTGCCATGCAGCCCCTGCCTTTGCCTCCTCTGGGAAAGACTCGACAAAGACTGCTTCTTTGCTGGTGGGTTCAGTTGATGGAGGGAGGGGAGCCTCTTCATTGGGGACCTCAACCATTGCTTGATGGGGGGTGATGGGGTTGAATTTTTGTCAGCAGTGCAATCCACCCCAGCCTGGTTGATATTGGTGTTGAGGGTGCTAGACAGCTCTACAAGATTACTGACACCCATCTGCTTGCTGACAAAGCTTGTGGCATCAGTGGTGGATGGGGAATGCTCATCAACATACTTGCTGAACTCCTTCTTAGAAGCCTCTCAACATTTGACAGATTGACCAATATGTTGACTTTCTTATCTGATTTGATCTTATCTCATCTGATTGCTCTTCCCTCCTTCCAGACCCATGGCCCATACTATATTAGTAAGCACAGTCTGTGTGCATCTACAGATTGTATATCAGTAGCTAGATAGCATCTAGAGAATTCAAGGGGACATCTTCTCCTCTCTTTCTTGAGAGTGTCTGATCTGTCTTTACTCTCTTCCTTTTCTTCACACTCCCTTGCCCTCCTACAATGGACAGGCCTCTCCTGATCTTCATTATCGTCTTCTTCACCCTCTTCATGGGCTTGACCATTGCCCTCATCACCTACCACCACCTTTTGCCCCATGTCCAGTCTCTCCTCCCCATCTGATCACATCCCCATCACCTTCACCATCATGCCACATCTCCTGTGCCAACACAACATGCTTGTGCAAGCCTGGTACTGTTGGAAAGGGGCCTTTGCCACAGAAGCCACATCACTGTGTACTTAGATGTTTGGCACACTTAAAAATTTTGGCACACCATCTTACAGTGGGTGACACATGTCACATTACTGCTGTGTCATCATTGAATGGTGACCTTGTTGATGGGATTTAATTCAACACTGCCACTTGGTTGAACTATATAACTTGCTCCCCCATCTTTGATGCTCTAGCACTCACCACTTTTTTCAGCTCCTCATGATGGCCCAAACTCACAAGTCTCAGAAAGCACCAGAACCTGTACCCTCTGTGACAAAAACCAGCCATCAGTGCACTTACTCCAGCAAGCAGGTGGAAAATGGTATGTACTTGAGTATGTTGTTGAACTGCAGAAAATCGCTGAATCATTGATCTTTTCCACAGTCATGCAACAGGTAACCAAAGTGGATGCAGCACAAAAGAAGTATGTAGCTGCACTGCAAGCTGAGCAGGAATTAGAAGAGCACATGGGCTTTGTGCCAAACCCTATCCTCCACCACAAATGTGAGTTATTTTTTTTTTCCAGTCAAGTACAATATAAATGGCATCACCTCAGATGATGGACACAATGAATACAAAGAAGATACATTTGTAAGTACCCAAGCTTCAACTAATTTTTTTAAATCATTTTTGCTGAATTGATTTTATTTATTAGTTCTCTAGTGTTACTCTTCCACCCCCCATCAAAACGGTCATCCACAATGGATGCACTTTGGTTCATCATTTCACTGACAAGGAGAATGATAGTGCTGTTGGAACACTGGTGGTATGAATTTTTTAGTGCCATTGCCAGTTATCTGCTAATGATACTATTATATATACCCTGTGTCCAGTGGCCAACCTTGAAGGGCTCTGATTCACTGTGTCCCTGGCCTAACTCCCTGGCCTGTGCCTGTCATGATGGAGCAAGAACATATGCCTCTGCCAGCTGCTCAGTCTCAGGACATCAATGAATGGCCACTGCAATAGACCCAAGCAAAGGAACTTCAACATGCACCCACCCAGCAACATGCACCCACTCAACAATATGCACCAGTGCAGCAACACACACCAGTTCAGCAATGTGCTCCCAATGAGCTCCATTCATCTGGTCCCTATACACCTCAAGTTCAGTCTTACTATGGGCATGGTGATGGGGCTTGCTACTCTCATGACAAATGTCATGAGGATGTGGAGTGTATGTCAGTTTCTATTTATATCATTATACAACCACTAACATTGATCATGAGTAGTCAGCAATGATGAGTTTGGAACATGCCAATGGCTTGGCATGACACATTACAAAGAGCCAACATGTTACTACTATCCAGACACACACCCAGATCTTGAACAATATTTGTCACCTGGCCACATATTCAATGACCACCAGCCTTCTGATTCAGGACCCACTTCCCTTGGCATTCAAAAGTCTCCACCTCCTAGGACTGATGCTGATACCATGACAGTTACCAAGAGTGCTCATACTGGGACAGCTGGGTCTAGAGGCAGAGTGTCAGGACGCATTTATTTTTCTCTTAATTCTACGATTTCTTTTATCCTTATCACTCAAGATCTACATAAGATATCTTATCAGATTATGTAGATCTTATCGCGATTATATATGACTCATTTCCATTTCGTCATCGGTCCGATTACTATACATATATGACACATATTCCCACAGTCGCTTACAGAGCTTCTCACAGATGCTGCGCATCCTTACTGATGCTGTGCAAGTTGCTTATTGATCATTCAAAGGAATGCTGCGCATTCCTTTATGATACACCTGCCCTAGAGTACATACATGGTCCGTGCGCAGGTTCTCATTAGTATATATATACTCAGCTGTATCGTACTTACTCTTCAGCTGAATACATCTGGGATATCCGTTTGCTTAAGCGTGATCTCATCCCTCTTGTTAGCTATCTCCCCTTTCTCTACATTGTGTGACCTTGCTGGCAAACATCGGCCTCACAATTGTATTCAGCTCTCATCCCTTGCAACCTCACATGCCTATCCCCTTCCCACATCATCACTCCCCTCCCTCCTCACTCAAGAGAGTGTTGTATTGTTATAGTTCTCAAATTCTTTGTAGTTCAGCTGCAGCGCCGGGCCATACATTGCCTCAGCGAGCAGTGCAAGGGTGTCTACCAATTAGTGGGGCACCGAAGATCTCTCTGACAACTGTTCGGACCAGAGATACTATAACATTTTACTATATCAAGATCTCTTTCGTAGTAGTTAAGTACTTAGTACAACTACCTACATTCCACTTCCACTCTGCGTTTGAAAGGCTTGTTCCCTTGAAAAAGGAACAAAGAGTTTTCACTTCACGCAGTTTTATCTTTCACCATTCCAAGAATACTTCGCTCAGAAAAGAGGACTAGGTCGGGCAAATCATACACCAGACTTACCTCTAAATTACCACCACCTACTCGCCCTCGTACCTCCCAAGCTCTCATTCGTTATTATGGCAACGCATTCGAATACCGCCGTCAACAAGCCATCTGGTTCTATAAACTCCACAACCCTCATTTCACCAATCATCCTGAAGACTTCCCGTGGCACTTCTTTCCTCACTACTGGGAACGAACCAGCCCATATTACAATTCGATCCCCCAACAATTCATCTTTAGAGGAGAAGTCAATAGATGAGTGGTCCCTCCAATTGGGAAATAAGAGAACCAGCACCATTCATTCCAGATTCATCAGAAGAAAGAATGGACGACGTAGAC
>QLPN01011784.1:0-10065 GCA_003314395.1 Albatrellus ellisii
CACTGCAAGCCCTCTTAACAAAACCGCGTGAATCCACATCTGTCTCTGGCTTCACAGTATTGCAAGAGTCACATCCACACACCATGCCCTGCACCAGGTGCACATTTGGAAAGCTCACATGAAAGCCCTTCAAGCCATCATCAAAACACACACTCCAGCCCCTAGACCTTGTCCACAGTGACCTTGTCAGCCCAATGCAGACTCATTCACTGCAAGGTTCAGTTTATTTCATGTTGTTCATTGATGACTTCTCAGGTCTCGCTGTCACATATGCCCTCACAACCAAGGATGGTTTCTCACAAGCCTTAAAGGCATTTCTTGCCTGGGCTCAAACACAGACAGATTGCAAGGTCAAAACTCTCAGATTGGATTGTGGGGGAGAATATGTCAATTGCACTGTCCACACAATACTTGAAGGAAACAGCACCACTCACAACCTCATGACCCTGTACTCCCCACAACAAAATGGCCATGCTGAATGCTGGAATCATACCATTATAAATTCTGCCCTGTCAATGTTACATGGTGCAAGTGTCTCTCGAGGCTTTTGGGAGTATGCACTAACATATGCCATTCACATTTACAACAGGCTACCACGATGTGCACATGACTGGTGCAACCTGTATCAACTTTGGTCTGATGGACATCCCATGGATGTTTCATACCTCTGTACATTTGGCTGTCTAGCATATGTTGCAACACCAGCAGAACGTCGCACAAAGCTCGACTCACATGCAAAAGCTATGGTCTACATCAGCTGCAAGCCTGGCTCAAAATCTTGGAGATTCTGGGATCGAGAATCTTGATGGGTCATAATATCCCGAGATGCAGTGTTCAATGAGTCTGTTTTTCTGTTCTCTCCACCACAACTCCCAACTGGTCCAGCTCCCCTAACATTGTTAATCCTACCACAAATACACACAGATGACAATGAAACAAGTGCAGACACAGATGATGACAAAGATGACTCAGAACCAGGTGAACTCACACCACAACAAGTAGCTCCTGCACCTCCAGTTGCTACTGGAACTACCACTGATCCAACCACTGTGCTACCTTCACCATCACTGCCTCCGCTGCCTGCTCCCACTCCTGCAATACCTGCATCACCTCCACATATGCATGGTCCAGCACTGCCAGTCACACCACCATCTGTTGCACTGCCTGTACCCACTCACACATGTGCAACACATTTTTCAGACCACACACTGGCAGTCATTATCCCTCGCACTGGATACGATGCCAAAACTGGTCACAGTCACACACACTGTGCCACACTATCTGGTGACATGGAACCCATTTACACAATGCTAAGTCCCATCACACCTGCTCCACCTCCATCATCTCTGACTGGCATGAACACACTCACTGAGTCTGTTGCACTCATGCCACCACCACCACATTTGGGTCACATCACCCAACACCCTGCTTGATATGGTGACAGCACATATGGTTCATGTTCCTACACTGACATACTACAGAATGACTCTAGTGAAGAAGAGTTCTCCACACCAGGTGCAGGACCTTCTCTTTCAGCACTACTCACCACAACTGCCACCACTGGAGATCCATGCACACTGCAGGAAGCCCATGCATCACTCAATGCTGCAGAATGGGAAACCATGTGTAACCACAAACTGGATATGCTTCACAGCATGGGAACATGGAATCTAGTTGACCTGCCACCTGGCCACACTGCAATACCCAACAAGTGGGTCTTCAAACTTAAAAATGATGGGCACTATCGTGTGCAACTTGTCACAAAAGGCTTCAAGCAAGTCCATGGCATTGACTACAATGAGGTGTTCTCACCCATCACATGATTCAAGTCACTATGCCTTCTATTCACCCACACCACCACTCATGACTGGCACGTCCACTCAATGGACGTCAAAAGCACCTTCCTCAATGGAGACATTGAGGAGGAGCTGTACATGCAACAGCCTGACAGCTTCAGCATCGAGGGCTTGGCTAACAAGGTCTGTCGACTACACAAGTCCATATACAGGCTTAAACAGGCTGCAAGGCTGTGGAATGCCAAGATGGATGACTGTCTCGGCACCTTGGGGCTCACCCGAATCCATGCCAACACTGGCCTCTATGTCAAGCATGCAAATGGGTCTTTCCTATGCTTAGTCCTCTATGTCGATGACATTATGATCTTTGGCAGCAACCTCGATGAAGTCCTTCAACTCAAGGCTGCTCTGGCCATGAGTTTCAACATGACAGACCTCAGAGAAATGACCACGTATCTCAGACTTGAAGTATGTTGCAACCAAATGCATGGCACCCTCACCCTTTGCCAATTGCACTACATTGCTGACATACTAATGAGATTTGGCCTTGCTGACTGCAATCCCATCGCCACCCTGCTGCCCCCCACATTGCATCTCACCACCTTTGATGGCATAGCCAGTGCTGCCTCTCATTCAGTCTATCAGCAAATTGTGGGCAGTCTCATGTATGCAGCTGTAGTTACATGACCCAACATCGCTTTCATGGTCAATACCCTGGCCCATTTCTCTGCCAATCCTGGCCCCAAGCACCTCACCACATCAAAGCATGTACTTCGCTACCTCACTGGCACAACCACCCTCGCGCTGCATTATGGCAACACCCACCATGACATATATGCCTTCTCTGACTCTGATTGGGTGTCATCACTCGACAACTGATGATCCATGAGTGCCTTCATGTTCCTCCTCAATGGTGGTGCAATCTCCTGGATGTCACAGCATCAGCACATTGTCACTCTGTCCTCCACACAAGCCGAGTATGTCACTCTGTCGCAGGCATCCATACAGGCCAAATGGTACCACAAGATTCTTGTGCAGTTGCAACTCCTGCTCACAGTGCCCCTTGTTCTCTATGGTGACAACAAGGGTTCCGTTGACCTGGCACACAACCCCATTGTTGGGAAGGGAACCAAGCATATCGACGTCAAACACCACCACATTCATGAGTGCATCGCGTGGTGGCTCATTGTGCTCCAGTGACTGCCCTCTGCCATGATAGTCACCAGCACCCTCACCGAGTCGCTACTGCATGCTGCTTTTGTCACACAGTGCACCACTCTTGGTCTCATCACCAGCAGTTCTCCAAACAAGGGGGACTGTTGACAAAGCTGTGCATACCACTATACTGTCGTTCAGCACCCTCCGCTATATACACATCACCTACCACACATGTACTTCTACTCCTTGGACTTCTTACAAGTCCGAGCACTACCCACTCCACACACATCTCTGGATGATGCATGTCCCTCCTTCTTATAGTAGTTGTTGTACTTCACTTACACACTCCACCCCAACTCTACTACACATCCACTATATAAGATAGGTACTCTATGCTACTAGCTCCTCAGATGTCTTTCCTTCATGTCTGAGTGAGTACATCCCTATCCTATTCACTACACCTTCCTCACCACCTCCCTGCAGCTCTCTACCTACTGCATATGGCACATGCTGTGTCCATACACACTTTACCACTGCAGGTCCACTGCCTGTTCTTTCCCCAATTGGGGACATGCTGTCTACTATCACAACAATCACATTAGTCTTGATTGCCTGCTCATACCTGCCATGAACAGTCATGCTTCTTCATCTAGGAAGCATGCTCAAACCATTGAGGGGTAAATAAGTGAAGTGGACTGAGATAAGAGAATAGATGATACTATATTGTCCCATGATTCTGGTAGGCTGAAGAGTAATAGAAGGGTAAATAACTGATCTTTAATCAGAATGCCTGAGGCTTTGAGTTCTGTGCAGGTGGTTTCAAGTTGTTCTATTTTGGTTCCTAGAGGTTCATCTGTTTTGAAGGTGAATTGAAAAAGATCATGTGTGCTGACAAAGGTTGAGATAGCACCCTTGGTGCCATATTCTGTTGATAGTTTTGTCCACATATCAAAGGCTGTCATAGTTCAAATGTCAAGTATGTGTGCAACAATGTTACCAGCATAGAGGGTGATGTAGGCAACTGTGGAGTCATTTGCTTCTTCCCATTCTGTGATTGTGGCTTCATTAGATGTAACCTCTTCATCCCATGCCACTTTCATTCCTTCTGCTTTGTGATGTATTGTGGCTTTGATTTGGGTGGGTTTTTGATGAGAGGTTGTGTACCATATGCCAGCTATCATCAGTGTGGCTTGTACCATTCATGACCAGATAGCATAGTTGTCACTTCTGGTGAGTGTGGGAATATTAAATTTTGGTGCAGACTTTGAGAGCATGCATGGTAATTCTGATAGTGCTTGTATGATGATGATGATGATGATGATGATGATGATGATGATGATGATGATGAATGATGTGTTGTATGTCTTTGTGTGAGAGTTATAATGAAGTTGATACTGCCCCCAGGGCCCATAACCTGGGAAGGGCAGTAGATAACAACAAGATTGCACAATGGGATGAGTTGGCAATAAGCCCAGAGTGTAAGATTCCTAAGGTTAGGGCTAAAGCCCAAAAGAACAAGAGCATGCAGTCATGTGACCACATCTGAGTAGAAAGAGACAGCATACACAATCAGAGGTGTATGCAATATTAAGAGATACTCAGCAAGCTGCTAGGGTGCTGAGGTGGTATGACAGAAAGATGCAGTAGATATAGTGAGGGCAAAATAAGATTAGAGAGGAGCCCAAAAAGTGTGAAATACCAGCACAGTATGTGACCAGTGATGAAGAAGATAAGATAAGATAAGATAAGATAAGGTAGAAGTAAGGCTCACTTGAAATGTGTCAGTGTGCTCAGTGTTATATGGTAGTTGTAAGATGGTAGTCCTACATATCCCTGATGGGAGACTGGTGCAGACTTAAACTAAGGATCACTCCAAAGAATAGGATTTGCCAGCCATAACAAGCTGGAGTATATTTACTATACTACAGCTACCTATATACTAAAGGAAAGTGTGCATGGACCAGTGCAGTACTCTAGGGCAGGTGCTACAGTAAATACCTGCAGTAAGTATGACATCATGCACAGCATGGGCACATCCAGAACACAAAGCGACAGTAAGTAGATAAAGATGAGATAAGATGAGATAGACTGAAAGGAAAGATCATCTTATCTAATCTAATCAAAAGAAAATGAAATGAAAAGTAAAAGAAAATAAAAGAGTAAATGCACCAAAATAATGGTGCCTGATGGTAGTGAAAAATCAACACTGTTGTCATCAGGTTATGGGCCCTGCCTGGGTCATATGCAAAACTCTCCTCTCTACCATCTCATTCAGGACTATTACCATTGCATCTTTCCTGATTCTCATCTCTATCCTCACTATCTCACACTCACAACTCCTCCAATCATTGCTCTCTCCTTTGGTCCCAAAGATCAATATCATTCTCACCAGTACTGATGACTATCACCAATGGAGAAATATTATCAAATTAACCCTCACAATCATGGACAACATCAAAACCAGGTTGATTATGTGCAGGGATGGAGATAAAAGGGCACATGTAAATGGAATAATGGCTAGCATACATAACATGTCCACCTCTTCCTCCACATTTGATGCTTGCCACCATATTGGAGTTCATGGATGTTAGACTCCAGCTGCACTGACCACATCTCACCTCACAAGGATGACCTGTCTGGATACTTGACAACACCCCTTTGTAATGTAACTGTCAGCAATGGATCATCCATCTCATCCATTGGGAAGGGTTCATGCACACATCACCATGAACTGCCTGATGGTCAAATCATATCTCTATCTCTTTCGGATGTACTACACATCCCAGGAACCTCTGGTCACTTTCTCTCCATTAGCAAACTTGACAGACTCAGTTTCTGTGTCATGTACCAAGCAGGATCCTGCATGATCACCAAAAATGGATAAGTTTTTGGCATTGGGGTTCTCTGTGGAGGGACCTATTGGGTTGACCTTTCTCCTATCCTGCATATCAACATGATTGCTTCCCCTTCTATTTGCCTGTGGCACAAATGCCTAGGACACCTCTCCAAAGCTGTTGTTAGTCATATATGTCCTTCCCAATTGTCCAGTTTTTCCAGTCCTACTGGTATTTCTCCCTCTTCACCCTGCCCTGATTGTCTGCAGGGTAAAATGCCTTGCTCACCATTCCAGTTGTCTCATGCTTGTGCCACCAAAGTGCTCAGCCTTGTCCACTCAGACTTGGTTGGGCCTGTCAGCACCACATCCATTGGCTCTGGGAACATCGATTTTGCCAGCTTTCTTGATGATTCTACTGGGTTTGGCATGGTATATCCTATCAAACACAAAGACCAGTTATTGTTGGTCCTTGAGCATTACCTTGTGCAGGTACACACTCTCTTCAGCTGTTGGCTGTTGGATTTGTGTTCCAATCATGGGGGAGAGTATGTCAATGCTCATGTGGATGCACTGCTTTGGGATTGAGGTATTGCTCACCAGCATACAGCCCACAGCAGAACAGACATGCTGAATAGTGGAATTGCACCATTCTTGATTGTTCCATTTCTCTCCTACATCATGCCAGACTGTCACCTGGGTTTTGGGAGTATGCAGTTTGTGCTGCCATCCACATGTACAATCTCTCCCCTGCATGCCATCTTGACTGGACCACTCCCATGTTGTGATGGTCCCCATCCTCCTCTCCTCCTGACATCTCACATCTCCACATTTTCAGTTGCCATGCCTGGGTTAAGACACCTGACCATTGACATGCCAAGCTTGATCTGCATTCAAGAAAACTCACCTTCATTGGGTATGAAGCAGGCACCAAAGGCTGGATCTTCTGGGACAAGGAGGCCCATTGCATGGTTGTCAGTTGAGATGCTGTGTTTAAGGAGGATGTGTTACAAGGCACTTGCTTTGGCACCTTGTAATGGTTCCTTTTTTCTTTTTCTTTTTCTTTTTCTTTTTCTTTATTTATTCACATATACTTGCTAAGGACTATTACTATACAATTATTCTACCTCATATCTTTCTTCTCCTCCTTCGACTATAGGAGTTGGTGGGGGTTTTTGTTTTCTTTCGGGAATAGAGTCAGCTGTGAATGGTAATAATTTGACCACATGGAATACTGGATGGATTTTTAACATTTTTGGTAATGCAAGTTTGTAACTGTTGTTGGATAGGACTTCAACAATTGCATATGGTCCAATTCATTTGTGGTCCAATTTCTTCATGGGTCTATCCAATTGAATATTGGATGTGTCTAGCCAGACTTATCCCCTACTTCATATATGGGAGTTTTCCCTCTGTGTGCATTGTAATATTTCTTCATATCTTCTGATGCCTTGTTCAATGCGGCTTTGGCATCATCTCTAGCTCTCTCTAGAGAAGATATAAAGACATCTACTGCTTCAATATTTGATTCAGCATGAGGTTCAAATCCTTCATGACTCTTGAAGCGAATTGTGGGCCTCTGTCAGAGAGAACCCTCTCTGGTAATCTGTGTAGTTTCCAGATGTTGTCTCTGAAAAGTTGTGTGACTCCTTCTGCTGTTACTGTAGTGGTAGTAGGCATTGTGTGAATCATTTTTGAGAATCGATCTACTACCACTAAGATTGAGTCATATCCTTGACTGTCTGGCAATTGTGTGATAAGATCGGTCAATATGATTTGCCAGGGTCATTCTGGGATTTCGTTAGGTGTGAGTTCACCTTGCAGCTTCTTTGTGATGACTTTTGTTCTTTGACAGAGTTCACATCCTTTGATGTATCTCCCAATGTATGCTGCCATGCCTTTCCACCAAAAGGTCCTTCCTACTAACTCCAATGTTCTCCATTGTCCTGGATGTCCTGCTATTGGACTATCATGACAATGTTTCACCACTTCTGCTCTACAACTGTTGGGAATGAAGATTTTTCCTTTGTATGTAAGGAGCCCCTGTTCGTTTTCCTCATGTCCTGTGATGATTGCCATCTTTGCTTCATCTGCTGGCAATTCTCTGCATTGTTGTATCTCTCCTTTGTTCTTTTGTGCTTCTAAGATCTTTTTCAGTAGTGGTGGGTTTGTGAATACTGCATTGATTGATTGTTTGAAGAATTTGGGTTTTAGCAGTATAATGTTGTCGTTATCACAGTCCACCCCCTCCTTATGATCCGAATGTCTTGAGAGGTGATCAGGCTTGTTGGATGATTTACCTGGGTGATGGGTAAGGTTGAAATCGAATCTAGAAAGAAAGAGAGACCATCATGCCTGGTGATGGTTCAATTTCTGGGCACTCATAAAGTACTCTAGATTCTTGTGGTCTGTAAGGATTTCAACCAGGTTTTGTGCACCTTCAAGATAGTGCTGTCATTGTTCCAGTGCTCTGATTATTGCCAGCATCTCTCTGTCATAGATGTCGTAGTTGCATTCTGCTGGCAATAAACTTTTGCTGATGTAGGCTACCGGATGCCACTTGTTGTCATCATGTTTTTGAGATAATACAGCTCCAGTTGCATAACCAGAACTATCTGCTTCTACCAAATATGGTTTGTCTGCTTCAGGGAATACCAAGATAGGTTTGGAACACATGGCTGATTTCAATGATTCGAATGCATGTTTTTGTTCATTGTCCCATTTCCACTTGGCATCCTTTTGCAATAGACTATTTAGAGGTTTGGCAATCTCGGAGAATCCTCTGATGAAATGTCGGTAGAAGTTGACAAATCCCAAAAACGATTTGGTTTCTGTGACAATGGTAGGAGTGGGCCATTCTGCAATGCCTTGTACTTTAACAGGATCCATCATGATCTTGTCAAAAGAGATTTCGAGTCCAAGATAATCTATCTCTTCCTTTTCGAAATCGCATTTTTCTGGTTTCAGGTAGAGTTTGTTATCTTGAAGTATTTGTAATACTTCAGTGACAATTTGATGATGTTCTTCGAGTGTTTTGGTGAAGATGAGAATATCGTCCATATAAACAACTACCTTGCCATTGGCAATAAGAATGTGGAAAAGATGATTCATCATCATTTGGAAAGTTGCAGGGCTATTTGTCAAGCCAAAGAACATGACGAGTGGTTCATATAGTCCTTTGTTGGTTATAAATGCTGCTTTCCATTCATCTCCTTCTTGAATTTGTATGTTGTTATATCCCCATCGAACATCAAGTTTGGTAAAGAATTTGGCCCCTTTGAGTTTATCAATCAATTCTGAAATGAGTGGTAGAGGATATGCATTTTTGATTGTTATTTCATTGAGGCAATGATAGTCTTGCACTGGATGTAATTCCCTAGATTTCTTTTTGATGAAGAAAAATGGTGATGCCATTGGAGATTCAGAGGGTCATATATGTCCAGATTTAAGATTTTTGTCTATGAATTTCTCTAACTCTGCTTGTTTGATGAGGGATAAGTTATAGATCTTGCCAGCATGCATTTTCAAGTTCGGTTTCAATTCTATGGTGTGGTCCCAGATATGTTTGGGAGGTAACTTGTCAAATGATTCTTTTTCGAAGACAGTTTTGAAATGATGATATGTGAGAGGAACAATGTCTTTGAAAGATTGTTTGATTTTCTTCTTCTCTGCTTCTATTGCAAGATCTTGACTGATATTATTGATCACCACTTCTTTCTCTTCTTGGCCAATCATAATACACAAGATCTTATCTCCTGGTCTTGGTTCATCTTCTCCATTGTCATCCACTTTGACCATCTTTGGTACTTCTTTCTTCAACTGTGCTTCTTTCTTTGCTGCTTTGGTCTTCTTCCTAGACTTTTTTTCTTCAAGAAGTCTAACTTGACATCTTCTTGGGCATCTGGAGAATGTTACTAATCCTGATTGCCAATCTATTTCTGGATTATGGATTTTAAGCCATGTTTCTCCAAGAATTAGATTGGTTTTTCCTAGACCAGTGACACAGAATGTAGTTCTTTCGGTATGGTCATAAGTTTTCAGGATTAGATCTACTGTTTCTCGTATAGATCCATTTTCATTCTTTGTTCCATTGATGTTGTAGACCAGAATTGCTATTGGTAGTTTTTTTTTGTGTTTAAATTGTTTTGTTTTACGAATTGTTTGTTGATGTAACATGTTGTTGCTCCAGAATCCAGTAGGGCATCTACAGTCACCGTTGCTCCAGTATCCACTGTTTTGATTTCTACTTTAATCATGGGTAATTCCACTTTTATTCCC
>QLPN01011813.1:0-11196 GCA_003314395.1 Albatrellus ellisii
TACACAGTTCACCACGTTTGTAAGGTCGTCCTGCACTCCTAGCCTAGCGCAACGAAGCACATGTATCTTACGTTTAGCACTTATTATATTGCGCGGTCGAAGCCCATTGTCGTGGCGAACACAAGGTCATTCTGACTGAGGTAAGGAACCTGCCATGGTGTGTCGTAGCGAGGGTCAGGAATAAATTGAGGTTGGGTGTGACAAGGATACGCTGGCACCTGGTACCGGATTCGTCATTCGCGCAACTGCTGTTGACCTTGCTCGGCACACAATATAACAAGGGCTGCGTTTGTGACCAGCTTATCCTCTGGGCCACCCGAGTTGCTATCGTCGTCGCCGAAGAGGTCCATGTGATGCTGGTAACCAGTGGAAGTGACAAAGATCAGGAAGGCTACGACGAGGTACAAGCGCCTCGGAGGAGGCTGATTCCGGGTCTAAATGCTGGGATGTGACGTGTGCTTACGGTTGAGAGCAACCTCTAAACCTAAACTGCTATTTCGAGATGCGCCTCGGAGCTCTAATTATCAATTCTTCCGAGGAGTGATTCTTTCGCCATTCAACGGTACGCCCATGGTCTTACCCGGCCGCTGCATGGCATTGTTAATATCAATCCCCGCTTGACCGTGTAACCTAACACAGGGGCTCCTACAGATCACCAGTCATTTATCTCCGTACTACACCTTCTACCTTTCGCAAGGCATATTTTCCAACCACCGTGATTGCCCCCGACGTCCTCCATCGGGCACCGCACGGAAACCTCTCGTCTGCAGATTCTGTACTACATCGGTAAAGATGGGAGGTGTCCATACAATGCGAGGGACACCGCGTACAGTCACGTACAGCGTCAGTAAAAACGGTTGGCTTTCCTAAGCGTCGGGAGCGCATCGTACCCGAGGGAGTGCTCGCGAGAGCTCGCGAGTTGATTGAATTGCGCTTAGGAGCTGTTGCATCGCGATTCCAGGTACATGACTCATTCGGCATGAGGGCCGTTGATGTGCTTGTGCATCGGCTTTGTCCATTCAAAATGTATTTTACTACAAGGGAATAAACAACTATTTTTTTTTTTTCATTTTTGCATGAGATTGTGCAGATGGTTATATAAGATGCTCAAGTTATTTCATGAACAGAAATTGAGAAATACAGAGACACCATAATGCTATTATTGCTAAGATAGCTACCCAGACACTATGACAATAGAGAAGCTCCTCCCCAAGATCAGCTAGTGGAATCCCCTCCAAGTCTATATATGCCTGAGTCTGAACAATCTCTTCATCAGCATGCTGCAAAATAGTATCTACATCCCCTAGTTTCTCCTGAAGAAGTGTGATTGAAATCTGGTGCTCAAGG
This sequence comes from Albatrellus ellisii, assembly GCA_003314395.1. Taxonomy (NCBI): domain Eukaryota; kingdom Fungi; phylum Basidiomycota; class Agaricomycetes; order Russulales; family Albatrellaceae; genus Albatrellus; species Albatrellus ellisii. The sequence goes on from QLPN01011813.1 coordinate 1,348, forward strand.
ATCTTGTTGAGCACCCAAGCCTTCTCATTCAAGAGTGATTCTTGATGAATGTGCATCAGTCAGAAGGATTTGTGGAGTGTAGTGTGAGCGCAGGTACGAGCCAACCAAGGAAGAAAGGAAGAAAGAGATTGTGAGGGTGTAGTAGTAAGTGGTGCGCACTAAGGTGCAGAGTGGGGAGACGTGGTATGACATTTTATGATAATACCGTAGAGCTATAGAAAGTGGGGGGCGTAGTATAAGTAGTGTGCACTGCACTGAGTTCAGGCGGCGCATTAATGCAGGGTTGTATGTGGGGGTGTAGTACGTGGGTCTAGAATGGTCTAGAGCGTTCTATGATGTGGTTGTGAGATGAGTAAGTGAGTAGAACGTGTGTCAGTAAGATGTAAAGAAGACATGTGTAAGTAAGTAGAGCGAAGCTGAACAAGTACTGTGGATATTTCCAACATGTAGGAGGAGTGAGTGTGGGCAAGTTCACAGTACCAAGGGTATGCTGGTGGAAACAATCAGGAGAGGTAGTATATGTATCTTCTGTGGGTAACATACTGCTGTGCAAGGACATTCAATATTGAAATCCCTTGTCATTTGATGACAAAACTGAGACTAGGTGGGGTTTGAGTTGTACTGATTAGGGGTGGACTGTTGAGGAGTCTTCCTTGATATCTGGACACTGGGGGGTGGGTGGAGAAGAAGGCTCAGAGTCTGACATGGGCAGCTTTGGCAGGATGGTGACAAGCAATGGTGAAGGCAAAAGTGCACAGTTGTATTGTGACAGTCACAGATGTGACAACATGTGACAATCTTCATATTGCATTCTCCAAGTTGTTGAATTGCTAGGCAACAACACTTCTACTATTATGCCTCTCAATTCTTGCCATGACTTGTTGAAATATGAGCATGTAACACTATTTTGCTCAGATTCCCTCATGCACACATACATTACCTACCTATTACATACTTCTTTCCTCATCTCCTCAGACTCACCTCCACACACATATCTGAACACCCACTTACTTCTCTGAGACAACATGTGTCCCTCCACATATGGTTGTTGTTGTATTTACCTTACTTGCACTCTGCTTCAACTCAACCTACCACCACTATATAAGATGGGCCTTCACTATACATCTCCTCAGACATCTTTTACATTGTCTGAGTGAGTACCACTTATCTCCACCATCTTATTCTTCCTCTCACACCTCCCTGCAGCATACTTGAACCATGTCACCCCACTTACTGTGTTGGTGACCTCTCACTACTCACTGCAGGCATGTTTGCAGTTCTGTCCCCATTTGGGGATACACTATCTATCTTGTTATCAATACTACTGTTTGTTGCCTGCCCAGACCTGCATGTCCATGACTTATATGAATGCTTCAAGTATTTTCATCAACTTCCTTCTTCCCATGTGCTTATGTCAAGGCAGCTGTTTCAAGCCTTACAAACCATGGAACATGGATGCACAATGGTTGAGATGAAGAAGTTCATGTTTTGTATTCAGACTAGTAACTTGCTAACTTACTCTTCATTGATAGGATGAACCGAGATAATTTGAGCATCCTGCAATCATGGAGACCATTGTGCATGCTGAGGAAATCTGGATAGGGCAATGAATGACAATAGCATTATCAAGTGGAATGAGCAGGCATTAAGCCCAACACATATGATTGCAGAGACTATGGTCAATGCTCAAGAGAATGTGAGCAGAATGAAAATATCTGGGTAGGGCAGTGAATGACAACAACATCATTAGGTTGAATGTGCCAGCATATAGCACAACACATGTGATTGCAGAGATCAGGATTAATGCTTGAGAGAACAAGGGAAAAAGGTCATGTGACCACATCTGAGATGAGAGTAGATAGAGGTGTATGCAGAGAGAGTGTACACAGAAGAAACAACTCAGCAAGAGTGTAAAGTGCTGAGGTATGTGGTCAAGAAAGTGGAGTTTATATAGTAAGGGTGATGTGAATTTAGGTAGGAGTCTGAAACATAAAGAGATAAGATTAAGGATCAGATAAGTATCCATAGAGTGTCCAGTGTTGTATGACAGGTGAAAAACAACGCAGAAGGCCAGATGACCACATCTGAGGAGAGAGTAGATAGAGGTGTATGCAGAAAGAGTGTACACAGAAAGGAATGACTGTGCCGAAAAAGGTAGTGTCAGATAAATGATAAAGAGTGCATGGTACATTACATACCTCAGCAAGAGTATAAAGTGCTGAGGTATGTGGTCAAGAAAGTGGAGTTTACATAGTAAGGGTGATATAGATTTATGGAGGAGCCTGAAACATAAAGAGAAAAGATAAGATGTGATTAAGAGTGAGATAAGCATCCATAGTGTGTCCAGTGTCATATAACAGGCAGAAGCCAACACATGCCATCTTTGTTGAAAGTGTATGTGCAGGTTATGGCAGGCAGTGGCAATGATGATATTATCAGAGAGATGAGGTAAGAGACTCCCAATAGGGAGAGTGAAGCAGGCCACATGACTGCAGCAAGTATGAGTGGTGGTGAATGCAAGTATGCAACATGATGTGGTAAGAGTATGCTGCAGGGTAGTGATAAGACAGTGAGAAGATGGTGAAGAGAGAGGTACTCACTCAGACACTAGGGAAGATGTCTGAGGAGATTGTAAAGTAATGACCATCTTATATAGTAGGTGGGGGTAGAGTTGTAGTGGAGAGTATAATAGTTGAGTACAACAACTACCATAAGAAGGAGGGATGTGTGTTGTCCCAGAGAAGTGAGTGGGTGCTTGGAGTGTATGTGGAGTAGGTAAGTCGGAGGAGGTGGAGAAGAAGTGAAGTACATGTTGTGTATGTAAGTGGTAGGTAAAAGTGTGTGTGCATTGGGATAGAAGCCAAATGAAAGTAAAGTATGCATGAAAATGTTCAGCAGAAAGTAGATCAATTGCATTGTGTGTTCAAGTTGAAGTGTTGAAATATCTTTTATTTGTGTCTACATGACAGGTGTTGTTTTTCCCCTTGTTTCATCCACTCTGTTTTTGTACCACTTGCAGTACATGCAACATGCATGTGATTGTGTAGTATCTCACATGTGATTGTATTTTTTAGTATGCTGCATATGTATAAATACCTATCATGTTTCCAATACCCTCCCTCAGTCATTTCCATTATTGACTGTGTTGAACATTTGTATGTTACTATCACTCCTACACTTTCATTTGGCATTACTCCCCTTTACACATATTTATGTACACATGACCATTCCATGACATCCCCACTTCTCCACAACCCCTCAGGGTTTGCACTCCACTACATACTCCAGATGACATGTGTCCTACACACTTATAGGAATCCTTGTACTCCTGCATTTGCCTCTCTGCTCTAACTCTCCCCACATTTACTATATAATATGCATACTTCTCCTCAGTCATTGTCTTACAACAACACTGACCCCTTCTTACTTGCATTGTGGCTTACACCTACTGTCCACACCTCCTCTATTGCTACAGGACATGCTGTCATTGTTCTCCCCATGTGGGGACTCTCTACACTTGCTGCTCATGTCATCCTTGTTTCTCCTTGCCTGCCACAACCTGCACAAACAGACTGAGCATCCTGCTATAGATTTCTAAAATATTTTCATCAGACACATCTCTGGGGGCTCACTATCCTGAACACTACCATTTTCAACAATCCTTTCAGCATGCTGTGCTGTATGTTCTTTCTACCACAATTTTTAGTAACTGTACCTGTTGAAGATAAAGGTCAAATACCTGACCATGTGCTTATGAGCTAAAACCCCCCTGTCTATCTCTCCTAGACAGGAACTAGCCATAGTGCAGCTTCACATCATGTTAAAAGCACTTCAGTTAACTAAGACCTGGTAGCTCAGTGGTTAGAGCACCCACCTGGAGTATGGGAGGTCCTTGGTTCAAACCCAAGCCAAGTCACTATTTTGGCACTGGTGCTTCTCAACAGTACCTAATGCTTTACACAGTTAAAATGCACCCTTGATGAGTGGAAGGATGGTATCTTCAAGAAAGTGCCATTCACTTGGGCAGAATACAACCCTGTTCATGATCAACTGCTCTTGAACCTGGACCAAGTGCTGAAGTATCCTTGTAGCCACTGTAAATTAATACAGTATCAATCCTTCATTTATCAGCAAGCAAGGTGAGGGCTGCCACTAGCAAGGTGAATAGACATCATTTTGACCTATCTATTTGCAATTCTCATCTCCAGGTCCAACTCATAAATAATACTCTCCATGGCACTGCAGTTGGCCTATTCATTGAATCTGAGTCTGATGATGACAACACTCCTCAGTGCTAAGAGTGGCCTATTGGATGGTCTTAGGGAAGGTTTGTTATAGCTACACCCCTGGTAACAAGATAGTTGGTACATGCTTGGTAAGCATAGTAAATGTTCCTGATGATGATGAAGAGTGGGATCAATGAGATAGTGATGAGGATGATACTGCCAATGACTAAACAAGGATCCAGAGTGATGAGTTTAGGATGTCTTAGCAATGCTTAAATGACTTAGAGATCTTAGACTTTAGTTCTTAGGAGTGAAGTGAGTTTGTAGTGAGCTTAGGTCAATGCAGTAAAGGAGAATCCCTAGATTGTAAAGTTGACAAGACTGGGGTTTCAGACTGCCAGTCTTTCAACTACTTATACAAAACCAGAGCCCTAAACATAGTACAAGTAAATGAGGTTCATAGATCAATGATGATTGTGCAGCAATCAACAAAGTCACATGACCTAAGACACATCCATGGATATAGTAAGTGGCTCAGCCACAAGTGTGAAAATGAATGAGAGGTAATCAAAGATAAACAAAACCAAGATAAGACAAGTCCTTGCTAATTGTATAGTTGTGTGCACAGGCTATGGCAGACAACAGCAGCAATTTTATAAGCAAGTGAGAGGATGTACAAGAATCCCAACAGGGACAGAGTGCTAAGAGCGGCCTATTGGACGATCTTAGGGAAGATCTAAAATGTTACTCCTGGTAACCAAGGTTTGGATATTGGCTTGATGAACGTAATAGAGATTCCGAATGACAATGAAGAGTGGGATTAACAATATTATTATGAGGATGATTCCACCAATAACGATATGAGAATCCAGTTTGATTTAGTGTAAGATGTCTTTGGTGCTTTAGAGTTCTTAGACTTAGTTCTTTAGAGAAAAGCGAGGTTATAGCGAGCTTTAGGTCAAGTGCAGTATGAGGAGAGATCCCTAGATTGCGAAGTTGACAAGACTGGGGTTTAAGACCGCCAGTTTGTCAACTACTTATACAAAACTAAAGATATAACTATAGTACAGTTTGCGCAGTAAAGCGCAGTAAAGCGCAGTAAAGTGCAGTAAGTAAACGATAATGCGCAGTGATGCGCAGTAGGTACGCATCCATGTAGTATAAGTGGCTCAGCCACAAGCGCGAAATGAACAAGATGTAAACATAAGTAAATAAGAGCGAAAAAAGGGAGTCCTTGCTAAATGTATAGTAATAGTCCTTAGCAAGTAAATGTTATAATAAATAAAAGAAATATAAAAGAGAAAAAGATAAGTCTAATATAGTACCTGGAGCTATGCTCACACTTAAGTATGTAAATACTTAAGTACTATAATAGAGAAAGGAAACAGATAAGTCCTTACTAAGTAAAGTGGAGCTAAGCTCACACTTGTAGTAATAATACTACACTTTACTTGTAAGTAAGAAAAGAAAAAGAAAAAAAGAAAAGAAACTGTTATGAGGTGCCAAAGCAAGTGCCTCGTAACACAGAGAAGGGGGCAGCATGCCTGCAGCAGAGTTGTGAGTGTTGAATATCTGTGCATACAATCTACATTTTGTTTGGCTTCCTTTTCACTACATGTACTATTTACATCTACAATACATACATTACTCTTCCTCACCTCCTCAGACATCACTCTACTCCCACATACATGGCCAAGCAACTCACACTCCACTCTCCACTCCAGGACAATGCACATCCCTATGCTTATAGTAGTAGTTGTACTTTATACATACATTCTCCACCTCAACTCTACTTACACATGCTATATAAGATGGACACACTATTTACAAACTCCTCAGATGTCTTACAATCTAGTCTGAGTGAGTACCTCTCTGTCAGGTGCCATTATTTGGTGCATTTACCTCTTTATTTCTTTTCATTTCTTTTATGTTTATCTTGTTGTCTGATAAGATAAGATCTTTACTTACTTCATCTTATCTTATCATATTACACTTACTGCCATTGTGGTCTAGGATATTCTGGCTAAGGCCTAGACCATGAGGTCATAGCATGTGCCTATGGCATGTTCCATACTTACTGTGGTATTGTACCTTGTAGCCTGCCCTATAGTATACTGTGCTGGTCCATGCACTTTACCTTAGAGTGTATAGGCTTACTTAGTATAGCTGAATATACCCCAGCTATTTATGGCTGGATTTCCTCTTCTTTAGGTGTGATCCTTTAGTTGAGTGTGCCCAGTCCTGCAACAGTGGTAATATGTAGACTCTGGTCTCATACTCTCCCATCTCATTCTGATACTCTCTCACCACTGCCCTGCAGCATACTTTTACCATGTTGCCTCACAACCTGTGTGTTGGTAACATCTTACTCTTGCTGCAGCTATGCTCACTGCTCTTTCCCCTTTTGGGGACACACTCTCATATTTCCTATCAATCCTATTGCTGTTTATTGCCTGCCCAGACCTGCATGTACAGTGAGTGTAGTAGGTGACACAATGTGGTTTAAGTGTACTGCAGGGAATATGTAAGAGAGTGATAAGATGGAGTGGAGAGGATACTCACTCAGACAGGATGTATGATGTCTGAGGAGCAGTAGTGTGGGGTTCCCACCTTATATAGTATGTGTGGGTAGTGTTGGGGTGGAGATTGTAGTAGTAAAGTACAATGACTACCATGTATAGAGGGGATGCACATTGTCCTGGAGTAGAGATTGGAGTGTGAGTTATTCAGACATGTAGGTGGGTAGTCCTTGGAGATGAAGCATAAGGTCTGAGGTTGGTAGGAAAAATGTGTGTACATATTGTGTAATAAGAGAAGCTGAATGAAAGTATACTGTATGCATGGAAAGTCCCAGTCTAACAATAGTAATAGTCCTTAGCAAGTAAATGTTATAATAAAGAAAGAAAGATAAAAGAAAGAAGAAAAGCTTTATAGTAGTTGGAGCTAAGCTCACACTTGTAGTGATAATACTACACTTTAATAGTAAGTAAGATAAGAAAAAAGAAAAAGAAAAAAGAAAACCATTATGAGGTGCCAAAGCAAGTGCCTCATAACACAGAGCCCTATCTGCCTGTAATGAATTTAATGTGTCTTCACCCACGTCATTTGAACCTCTCTTCCTCTTTGCTTTCATTTATACCACTACTCTTCTTGCTAATTCTGGTATTATGTCTACTTTTTCTATTTTCTCAATCTCTTTTTACATGATTGAAATATCTATACTCCAAAACAAATGTTAATGTTATTTACCATGAAATATACATCATTTTTGGTTATCACATCATGCACCAACTGAAGTTATTCAAGGTAAGGAATTCAGAGTAATAAATTCAATGTTACATTATCTCATCTACAAGGGCCCATTTCCTAATCAGGACAGTGGAGCAAAGCCCAGTTATGCAAACATCCAGAGATCTTGTAGTCCATTGCTGACCACATACACTAAAATAGCCCTGCTTGGGAGTGCTTGGGAGTGCTCAGGAGTTGGGTAGGTTCTCCCAAGCATTCAGGAGGGCTCTGGAGTATGTTTGTTTTTACTGATGAGTTGTGTACAGTCATGTACACTTTGTGTTACGAGGCACTTGCTTTGGCACCTCGTAACGGTTTGATTTCTTTTCTTTTTTATTTTTTTATTTTACTTACAAGTAAAGTGTAGTATCATTACTACAAGTGTGAGCTTAGCTCCACTTTACTTAGTAAGGACTCTCATTTCTTTTCTCTATTATAGTACTTAAGTATTTACATACTTAAGTGTGAGCTTAGCTCCAGGTACTATACTAGACTTATCTTTTCCTTTTACCTTTCTTTATTTATTATAAACATTTACTTGCTAAGGACTATTACTATACAATTAGCAAGAACTCTCTCTTCTTGTCTTTATTTATATTTGTTTACCTCTGGTTCATTACGCGCTTGTGGCTGAGCCACTTATATCACATGGACACGTACTTACTGTGCTTTACTGCGCATACTCGTTTACTTGCTGCGCTTTACTGCGTAACCATACTATAGTTAGATCACTAGTCTTGTATAAATAGTTGACAGACTGGTGGTCTTAAACCCCAGTCTTGTCAACTTTGCAATCTAGGGATTCTCTTATACTGCGCTTGACCTGAAACTCGCTATCAGCTCACTCCTCTCTAAAGAACTCAGTCTAAGATCTCTAAAGATTATTAAGTGATCTTACACTAAAAGTCAATCTGGATTCTTGTATCATTATCGGTGGAATAATCCTCATAACCATCTCGTTAATTCCACTCTTCATCGTCATTTGGAATCTCTATTACGTTCATCAAACCAATATCCAAACCTTGGTTACTAGGAGCAACATTTCAGACCTTCCCTAAGACCGTCCAATAGGCCGCTCTTAGCACTTTGTGTATGCACAGGCCAGCTCTTGGAGACAGGAATAATAGCAAAAAAAATGCCCCTTTTTTCATCTTCAATTTAGTTTGTCTTTTGGTTATTTTTTTTGACATGACAGCGAAAGAGATGTCTGGTTGAGATACTATGCCAGCATATAAAAGTGAACCAATGAGTTGTTGATATTCAGCTTTGAGGGATGGTGAAGTGATATAGGTTTACTTTGGTTTCATAAGTACAATGGAAGGAGGGAGAGGAGTTGTTGTAGGATTACAATTTTCGAGTTGGAAGCATTCCAAAAGATCCCCAATATATGCCTTCTGGCCAATTGTCAGAGTGCACTTTGAATGATCCTTGGTTACATTTAATCCAAGGTATGATTTGATCTCTCCTAAATCCATCATCTATATTATTAGGGGAGCTCAGTTTGTAAGCAGTCCCATATTAGGGAAAAACCGAGTGTAACGAGGCCGACACGTGGTTTTTTTGAGTTTGAAGCGCCGCTGCTAAGACTGTCCTCCCCTGGTGTGGCACGCCGCGCGCGGCAGCGCGGCATGAGTGTGGCGCGCCACACCCAGTGTGCCAGCGCACACGTCCTGGCTTTTCGCACTGTTCCTCACTGCCCCCATGCTGCACATCCTGGCTGCTCACCACTGCCATTTACTGCATGCATCTATGGGCTATTCATCATACCTGAGCTTCTACCCCCCACACTGCATGCATTTGGCTGCTCACCACTGCCAAGTGTTGCATGTGCTGGCTGCTCAACAATTGTCACTATGCAGCATGTGTTGGCTACCCACCACCACCATGTGCTGCATGGCATAACTGCTTATCTTTTCTATTATAAGAAAAACCAAATTACATGCAGGAGTTGACTGAATATGCTATCCCCACAGAGCCTCCCTCCCATGCTGCCACTGTACCAGCACAGTGCAGCAGCTTGCTGGTTCACTGCCCATGTCCACCCAAGAGGACATGGGCAATTGGTATGTCCATCCTTTTGTGCCCACCCATGCCACCATGCTGCCACTGCAACAACATGCAGTCCCCTACCTGTCCGTGCGGCCGCCATCCGAACAGCACACCGCGCGCGGCCCAGTACCGCACCCCCACCACAGCGTGCCCGACAGGCACTGCGTGGCCGAGGTACCGACCGGCAACTGCACAGTGCACGAGGCTGCGTGGGCCTGCAGCGCCCCTGGCCGTGCATGTCGTGGCGGCGGCAGCAGTGGCGGCGTCGTGGGGCAGCTCGAACCAC
>QLPN01011820.1:0-15741 GCA_003314395.1 Albatrellus ellisii
TGAAACATGGGTTGAAACAGTGAGCCTCACCATTCTCCACCAATCTGTTTGAAGTGTTCACATACCATAAGAATCAAAGAGGGTCATTGTTCCAATGAAATCAAGTCTGTACCTTAAGTCTTTGCCATCACAGTGCATCCTCATCTACAGCATATTCGACAGAACTCAAAAAGGATCCTGGTATCCCTCAGCTCCCTGATCTCAAGATTCACAATGCAGAAAAGCAGCATGTGCACTCAGTGTGCCACCTTGCACTGTTCACCTGCCTGACATTCATCTCAGCTGCCTACAGGCACCTCCTCACTTGCCTGACCCAGATGCAACCATGGCCTTGGAGCCTACATTATCTTCTCTTGCTGAGCTCGCTGCAACTACTACTGCAATTAAGTTTGGGTCATTTAATGATATGGATCCCATCTCATCTATGCAAGAAAAGACAAAGGAGCAACCACGATGGCATTACATTCACAGTCTGCACAAAGTCATCAATGAGAGCAACATTGTTGTCCTTGTCCTGGATACATGTGACCCTGAGGGATGCTGCAGCTGTCTGGTCGAGGAGGAGGTTCGCTGTCACAAAGGCAAAGGCAAGTGTCTTGTGTTTGTGCTTAACAAAATTGGTATGTTTTATGTAATGCCTATTTACTTAAAGCCTCTCATATGCACAGACCTTGTTCCTCATGACAATGTGCAAGCCTGGCTATTGTCAGGCTTCATTCTTTGGAGTGTTTAGCCTTTTATTTCTTTTCACTTTCTTTTATGTTTCTTTTGATGATATGATTAGATATGATCTTATCTTTCTGTTATCTCATCAGATCCTGTCATATCTCACTTACTGTCACTACGTTCTAGACTATGAGGTCATACCATGAGGTAGCTGCATGGTACCATACTTACTGTGGGTATTGTCTAGTTGACCTGCCCTTTAGTTACTGCGCTCGTCTGTGCATGTATAGCTAGAGTATATAGGTTCTTCTTAGATAGATGAATATACTCCAGCTAGTTATGGCTGGATTTCCTCTTCTATTGAGTGATCTTTAGTTGAGTGCACCCAGTCTCCCACCTTTAGGGATATATGTAGACTCCAGTCTCATAGCTATGGCATTTGCAACAATCAATGCTGATGCTGCCTTTCTGTTCAGCTTCATCAAATCAATGGAACCACCTTACCTTGCTGGCTGCACCTGCTCAAGGCCTATAAGTCAAGTGCTGTTCAGGGGATCACCATCAGTGTTGTTGGTTTCCCCAATGTTGGCAAGAGTAGTCTGATCAACACACTTAAGCAGTCTAAGGTGGGCTTTGTGTATGTGCAAGCTGCTTCTGCCCTCAGTTGTCAGCAAAGTAGGTGTGTCTGGTGGTGGCACAGCCTTGGTTTGCTTTGATTACTGTCCAAGGTGTCCTCTACGAAATCGTTGTATCAGTGTTAGCAATTTGTTGGCATCAATAACTTTTGACGGAACCAGCATTGCTCTTTGGACTGGCCCTGTCATGATGCTGATCACACTGTTTACTTATTAAGTATACTTATCTCTATCTCATGTTATTGGTATTTCTTTTCTCTTTATGGTTTGAGCCCCTCTTCAACTCTATCTTGCTCTTACTATATCTTCTTTACCCCATCATCTTCTCACCTCAGCACTTCTGCATGTGCTGAGGTGAGTATCTCTTCTGCCCTCTGAGCTCTCTTCTGGCATACCTGCTCTATGCAGCTCTCTCTTTCTTCTGTGTACCCTCTACCATCTGGTACATATATTCTCTTATCTTACAGGCCTCATCTATCTGTCTAGTCATGTATGACATCGGGACTATGGTCCTCCTCTAGCTTTAACTACATCTTGGCCTACAAGGCTATCTCTGTCTCAAAACAATCTGTTCACCATTTATAACATTGCCCATCTTTCAACACTCATAGATCACAGTACTCTACTTTCTTGAAGGAAGGGGAGGATCTATCTATACACATGCTTAAGCTAATCATGATCTTTCTAAGACTAGTTCAGGTGCAGAATTCTTGATATTGGTGCTTCTCAATGTGTGGATGATGGGAAGTGACTTTAGCTGTTGGCATGGGTGACATTTTTGTTGAATATCTGTATACCTTTTCTTACTTTTTGTTTGGCTTTCCCATTCCCCTTACATACTCTTTACATACACATTACACACACATGTGTTACCATCTTGTCCACCTTCTCCTCGGACTTCTCAGACTTCAACCCACTCACTATTCTGGGATGATGTGTGTCCCTCCTGCATATGGCCATCCTTATACTCCACCACTTTACTCTCTGCTACAATTTACATAGCAGACACTATATAAGATAGACTCACTACCATACAAACTCCTCAGATGTCTACAACACTGTCTGAGTCAGTACTCCACTCTACCTATCTTACTCTTACTTTCTTCTCATTCACTGCTCCCCTGCAGTTGTCTCCTCTTATGCTGTGGCTCACTACTTTGTCCACACCATTATCTTTCTGCTGCAGATGCTATCTGTCACTTTCCCATTCATGGGCATAGTCTGCTCAATATTTATAATGGCTTTGTTTGTTCTTGCTTGCCAAAACCTGCACTTACAGGTTATTGGCCCTGCCCAGCACACAGCAAGCAGGACTCTCATCACTAAACTCATCACCTGCACCATCATTGTCTTATCACAAACTCAATACACAACAGCATCCCCACTTCTGAAAATCAACATACCATCACTCAAAGGGACCTCCAACTACAAATGATGGCCAACACTCATCAAAAATTCACTTATTGTACTCAGGATATGGTATGTGGTTAACTCCAGCAAGCCAGACACAACATATGAGCAAATTGTTGATAAACCCAAAACTGAGACAACAAAGGAAGTATATCACTGGGGAGAGGACATACACAACCAGGATAAGCTTGACAAATGGGAAGAAGACAACACCAAGGCAACCACATACATTGGTCTATTTGCTGGACCTAGAGCAGAACACCATATCAATGACAAGAGCACAGCCTGGAAGAGCTGGGAAGTCCTCAAAGCCAAATTCAGTACCCCTGGTGCAATAGCCACATTTTAATCATTCCACAAGCTGCAGCAATTCAAGTTCAACCAAGGCACCTCCTTTGCAACCCAAATCACAACTCTCCAGCTTGTGCAAATTCAACTTGTGGACAGTGGCAAGATTATCTCTGATGATGACATGGCACTCACCATGCTGATGGGGCTACCAGAGTCATGGTCTAACAACACTGTGTCTGCCTTCCTTGCTTCTCAAAGTAACCTTTTCCAGATCACTCCTGAGACAGTCCACACATGCATTATTGATGATGAAAATGACTGCCTGGATGGGAACTCTGGCTCACTTCTTCTTCTTTCATCTGTGCAGTGCACTGGACAATCTTCATCAGCTTCATCCTTCACCAGTCTCACTTCCCACAGCAAGCCATGGCTCAACTATTACACCTGCATGAAATGCTGGCCCATGGGCCACTCCAACAATTTCAGCTGGATCCTGCATCCAGAGCTAAAAAATGGAAGAGGATCCAATGTTGCTAAGTCTGTTGCATCTGCTATCACTACCAATCCTACACCTGTACCCCCCAACATAGCTGCTAGTTCTACTCTTAACATGATGGGAGGCCAGGCCCCGACTTTGTTCTACTTCAATACATGTAACTGATGGATGCTGGATAGTGGTGCAAGTGACCACATCAGTCCTAACTCTGAGGATCTTGCTCCTAACTCAGTTCAGAACACTCCCAGAACCATTCACCTTGGCAACAATGCCATCATGAGGTATCTCAGTATTGGGACTGTAGAAGCCATTACAATGGTAGACAGAAAAGAACACATAATGCTTCAGCATGTTCTATACATCCCTGATGCTGGCACATGGTTTATCTCCATCCCACAACTCACTGCAAAGGACCTACAAGTAGTATATACCAAAACTGAATGCCACATCACCTCACCAAACAACATAGCATGGGCCATAGAGGTTCAAAGCAATGGTGTGTATTGGCTCTCACTGTGTATAACCTTCTTGTCAGCTCTTGCATCACTATCTACCATCAAACCATCCTATGCAACTTGGCACTGTAAGATGGTGCACACCCCACATGCCCTCCTATGCATACTCAGGACCTCTGCCAGTGTTACCAGCTTCAACAGCTCCATTGCACCTCCTGTGGATACATCACCATGTGATGGATGCACATTTAGGAAGCAGTCATGCCGTCCCTTCCACCCCTCATCTAAACACACCAAACAGCCACTGGAACTTGTACACAGCAACCTAGTGGGTCCTATGCAAATTATTTCCATCCAGGGATCCTTGTATTATGCTTTGTTCATAGATGACTTCTCAGGATACACTGTTGCCTACACCTTGGTGTCCAAAGCTGTTTTCTCTCCAGCTCTCACAACATTCATGTCTTGGGCTGAAACACAGACTGAATGCAAGCTCAAAAGGTTATGCAGTGATCATGGCACTGAATATGTCCCTATCACTACTGCACAAAGGAAAATGAGTCTTTACTAGGTAAAGTGGAGCTGAGCTCACACTTGTAGTAATAATACTACACTTTACTAGTAAGTATGAAAATTAAAATTAAATTAAATTAAAAATTAAATCATTACAAGGTGCCAAAGCAAGTGCCTTGTAACAATTACAGTGTCTGGCCCATACACCTCCACCTCATGCCCAGTGACCTCCAGCATTCATCACCCTTGGATTTGTATGCCTTACAAGCATCAGATCCTACTGAGTGGACATGGGAAGAATAGGATGATATGGCCTCTTTCTGGGGAAGTTCTAACAGTGCTGTCTGTGCCTTCCCCACACTGCCATCACACCCACATGAAGACTGAGGAGTTACTGGGAAAAGGTATTGATGTTGATTTCTACCATCTTCTCCCTCCTTGCTGTCCTTCTGTTATTCACCTCCATCTTTGCTGCCTTCTTGCTTGGCATGCCTGCATTGCTCATCAATGTTCAGATGAACCCAACACCAACTATGAATGATTCCCTTTTTGGTTACTTTTTGATCCTTGATCTGCTGAGTGGTGCAATACTCCCTGCTCTCATCACTTAAAGTACCCTCCCAAGTCTTTCATTGAAACATTGTGGTACTTTTACTCATACAACCTTCCACTCTACCCAAACTCTTGCTTTTCTTGGGTGTAACCCTGATAAGGCTTTTACTATAGATCCATGATGTGAGTTTGAGAGGTACAAAGCCATTTAACAATTTTTGCTTCAATATAGTGCTTTCTTTGTATCACTGAGCATGCAATTGACTTGACATTGCTCAACTACAGAAGCACTGGAACACTAATTGAAGTAATCCATCAAATTATTGAACAAACTGTCACATTGACCAGACAGTGCTTGTGGTCAGAGACAACAGTCCTCTCCACAACACAGAGAAGACAGTGAAGAGCCAGAATCACACTCAATGAGTTGATTCACAAGTCTAGCTGATCAAGAACCACAGAATGTCAGCTTATCCTCATACCTCAACAATCTTGGACAAGTCTTTCAACAAGTCCCACAACCTCCATCTGTTCCATCTGCAGTAATGGAACAAGACCATGAACTGATGGCTATGCAGGAGATGTTGATGATTGTTGATTTCTACCTACTACATGATGCTGGACATACTCATATGTACTAAGTACATTTCTACTCCCTCCATCTTATCTTATCTGCCACCAGTTACTAGCTGTGCTGGAGGGCATTCACATGTGTTTACCCATTTTTAATGTATTGTTCCACTTTCTAGTTCCTTTCTTGGTATACCTTTGTTCTTAGTCAAAGCTCCTCTACAACCTGATCTTGCTTTACTATTTCTATCCTTCTCTTTTATCATACCACTTCAGTGCTCTTGCACCATTGCTGAGTCTCTATCTCTCTTGCATACTATCATTCATGTATGCTCTCATTCTATCATCTCAGTTCATTCTGTCTTCCTTTACTCAAGACAATGTACCTTGTCCAGGACCAAGTCCTGGAACCCTTGGTCATCTCCAGACAAGTTGTCTGGAGATTTGAGTTGTTATATCCATTATCATATCTAGTCATTGAGGCGATCCCCTTCATGCTGTATATCTTGATTGTGTCCCTGCACCTGTTTTTACAACAATGATCAGGGATCAACAGACAATGTTGCAGGAACTGTTGATCATATACAGTATTTTCATTTGGTGTCCCACTCTCTCCTTACACATACTGTTTACAACTCATTATGCACATGCTTTACCATCATCTCTGTTGACTACCCACACACATCCATGTACACTCACACTCCACTCACTACTCTAGGACAACACACATCCCTCCTCTTTATGGCATTCATTCTATTTACACTATGTACACTCCACCCCAACTCTATACATCTCCTCAGACATCTTCTACACAGTCTGAGTGAGTACCCCCTCCATCATACTCTCCCTCCTCACTTATCACTTCCCTGCAGCATACTTAAACCATGTCATGTCACCTACTGTGTTCACTTCCTCTCTCCTCTGCTGCAGTTATGCTTACTGCATCTATCTCTTCAGAGATGTGTTTCTGTCTGATCATCATGTTTGTCCTTGCTTGCCCAAACCTGCACATACAGGAACAACAGACAGCAATGTTGAACCTGATGAATTGCCTTGAGGTGAACCCCCAATCAAGTACTGGAGAAGGTGTTTCATCTTTTATGCATGCTACAGATCACTTACCCCACATTTGTCTACCCACATTGGCAGCAGTTGAACCAACTCCATTTGATGGAGACAAGACAAAGTTCCAAGCATTCTTGGATCAGATCTATCTTCTACTGTGTGTCCATCCTGAATATTCCAACAATGATAAGGTGACTGTTATGAGGCACTTGCCTAGGCACCTCATAACAGTTTCATGTTTCTCTTTCTTCTTTCTTTGCTATTTTCCTTACTTACTATGAGTGTAGTATTAACTACAGCTGTGAGCTTAGCTCCAACTTATAGTAAGGACTCTATCTCTTTCTTAATAGTACTACAGTATTTACATGCTGTGCTGTGAGTTTCACTCCAAGCACTATAAAGTGTCTTTATCTTTATTTATTTATTAATTATAACATTTACTTGCTAGAGGACTATTACTATACAATTAGCAAGGACTTGTCTTTCTCATCTTTGTTTATCTCTCATTTGCTTCATGCTTGTGGCTACTTTACTTAGCTTACTATGGCTGTGTCTTGAGTCACATGATCTTGTTGATTTCTGTGCAATCATCATTGATCAGTGAACTTTAACTACTCATACTATCTTTAGAACACCCAGTTTTATATTAGTGGTTGAAAGCCTGGTGGTCTTATACCCCAATCTTGTCAACTTCACAATCTAGGGATTCTCCTTTACTGCACTTGATCTAAACTCACCTTCCACTCACTTCACAACCCTAAGAACTAAGTCTAAGATCTCTAAGTCACTAAGTGTCACTAAGACATCCTAGACTCATCACCCTGGATCCTCATTTCATCATCAGCAGTATCATCCTTGTCACTATCTCATTGATCCCTATCTTCATCATCACTAGGAACATTTACATTGCCTATTGTAATGATCTTGTTACCAGGAGCACCATGTTAAACAGTCCCTAAGACCATCCAATAGGCTGCTCTTAGCAGTAACCATTAACTTGTCATATATCAAAGATGGATATGCAGAAGAATGGAAGAATGTGGTCCTTTGGCAGCTCAAAGCTCATGCAGTGGATCCAAATCATTGTGGAGCTCCTTTCAATGATCATGAACAGCTCATCAATCTATTACAACTTACATTTGGAGATTATAATGAAGAGCAAATGGCACAACAAAAGTTAACTACTATCAGTCAAGGAACTTATCATTTAGAAAAATATGTCACAGGGTTCCTCCTCTATAAAGATCATTCAGGATATAACAATGGTGCACTTGTCACTCTTTTCAAAAAAGGAATGAATTGTGCCCTCCTTCAGTCTTGTTATATCAAGACACCACTCCCAATTGATCTTGCTAGATGGATGAAGTGAGCTAGAACCTGAGCCTATGCCTATCAGGATATGATGAATTTTGAATCAACTTGGGGATCTCAGTGTCAGCCACAGTATCAGCAATCCTTTGGACATCCACAAGGACAACAGAGGAACTTCACCCCTTGTCAAGACAATGTGGCCACTCCTCTTCCAGCAGTAAAACCAATGGATATTGATAGGGAAAGAGGACTGCACCCTAGATTACATTTCAACTGCAGCAAAGAAGGATATTTCACACATGAATGTCCTGAACCATGTTGTCCTCATGGACAACAGCAGAGGGAATGCAAGGACTCTCCAAGAAGTGTGTGTGCTATCAGAGGCAGAATTCTTGAAAGAGATGCAGCAGGAGTTTCAGGCATGTGGACTCCATTTGAATGACCCAGAAGGCTCAAAGGATGGAGCACAGCAGGGTTTTGGGCTTGGCAGGAACTGAGCATGAGTTTTCTATCCTACAATAGGTTTTCTACACTTCAGACTGATGATACAGACATAGATCATCTCAATGTTTGTACTCAAATTTATTCAAAACACAAACACATTGTTTCTTACTTAGTCCAAAGTGAAGACTCAAGTGCTGAAGGTTATGCCTCCTTCAGAGAAAAAGGAATCCATCAGGACATCTGATATCATGAAACTCCCCAAATCAAAAAGTCAAAATGAAAACAGTGGATAGTGGGGCTATGCTCCTTTGGAAGTAGATGCTCTACTAGATTCAGGGGCAACAGGATTATATGTCAACAAAGAGTTTGTCAAGAAAAATAATTTGAATACAAGAAAACTTGCACATCCTATTCTGGTCTACAATGTTGATGGATCTCTCAACCAAGGAGGGTATATCAAAGAAATGATTGATTTCATTATGTCTATCAATGGTCATACTGAATGTGCTACTTTTACAGTCTGCAATTTGGGCAAGAAGAATCTGATTGTTGGAGAATCATGGTTGAAAATCCACAATCCTGAAATTGATTGGTTACAGGGTAAAATACACTTCACCAGATGCCCTCACAGATGTGAAGTACATCTCAAAGCTGATAGACAAGTATGGAAATCAAACAAGAAGTTGATGAAACAACACAATTGCAAAATCCACAAAGAAGCCAAAGAAAAGGTAACAGCTGAAGAAGGCGATCATATTCTGATGGTGATGATATATAAAAAAGAGATGGATGTGGTGATTCAAAACATTAGCCAAGATCTAGCCATTGAAGCAGAATAGAAGAAGTTGAAGAAGAAGTAGTACCCAAAGCATACCATCATTTCAAATGTGTCTTCAATAAAGAAAATTTTGATGAACTTCCACCAAGATGTCCTTGGTATCACATGATAGAACTTAAACCAGATGTGAAATTGTCTGCTGGTAAAGTCTACAATTTATCCTTGGACAAACAAAGGCTATTGGAAGTCTTCATCAAAGAAAACCTTTGGAGTGGTTGCATTCACCACTCAAAATCTCCCATGGTATCACCATTTTTCTTTATCAAGAAAAGTCCAGAGATTTATGACCATTCAAGATTACTGGAAGCTCAACATCATGATAATCAAGAACAGTTATGTTGGAATCCATGTACAATACACAATGCTGACCATGCCTTCATCTCATCATATCTTTATCTGATCTTATTATCTTATCTTATCATACAAACCAGGCACTTTCTACTCTGTCAGATGTCTCTCATTACACATCACTTGTGGCCACTCTTGCCACCACTACTATGTTGCTTACAGTTTACACCCCTCTCCAAATCTATCTCATCTACACTATATATACTTGTCTTCATCATCCAACTACCTTAGCACTTTAGCACAATGCTGCATTGCTTGCTGTCTGTCTTCTCTGTGTACTTACCCTACACCCTTGTTGCCACCAGTTGCCCCCTCATCATGTCTTTGTTGCACTCACCTTCTCCAGTATCCTCCCCCTCTGTCTGCCCATCATGTGGGCCTCTGATGTTGTGTTCTCCACCTTATACCTATTCATAATTCTGTTCTGACCCTTTACACATTTACAAGTTGTCCTCTTCCTCTTAATTCAGAACTAATTGATCATCTTCACAGAGCATGGTATTTTACCAAGATGGACATTCATTGGGGCTACAACAATGTTAGGATCAAAGGTGGTGATGATTGGAAGGCTGCCTTCATCACCAACAAGGGTTTGCTTGAGCCTTTGGTTATATTCTTTGGTCTTTGGAATAGCCCAGCTACTTTCCAAACAATAATGAACCATCTATTTTGGTCTTACTTCTTGAGGTGTGATTGTGGGTTATATGGATGACATCCTCATCTTTACTGCCACATTGGAAGAACATTAGAAAGTCACACAAGAAGTCCTTCAAATACTCACAGAAAACAAACTTTATCTCAAACCTGAGAAATGTGAGTTTGAGAAGACAGAAATCAACTTCTTAGGCTTGAAGATTTCTGTCAATAAAATCAAGATGGACCTGGTCAAAGTACAGGGTATCAAGGAATGGCCAACTCCATTGCATCTTCATGACATTCATTCCTTCTTGTGATTCTGCAACTTTCATTGTTGTCTTATTCTTGGATTTTCTGATATTGCTAAACCCCTGAATGAGCTTATGCAGAAGGATGTCAAGTGGTGTTGGGATGAACCTCAACAGCTAGCCTTCACATGTCTACAAGAGGTAATATGTTCTGAGCAAGTTCTGGTTTTCCCTGATGCCCACCACCAATTCTGGGTAGAGGTTAATAGCTCTGGTTATGTGACAGGTGCAATCCTTTTACAGATTCATCTTGACAACAAGTGGTGCCCTGTCACTTACCTTAGTAAGGGTTTCTCCCATGCTGAGCATGAATATGACATATATGACAAGGAAATGTTGGCAGTTATTCATGCCTTGGAGACCTGGCATCATTATTTGGAAGGCTCCATTCACCCCATGCAAGTGATCACAGATCACAAGAACTTGGAATATTTCATGCCAGCTCAAAAGCTTAACTGCTGTCAAGCTGTTTTGTCACTGTATCTGTCTAGATTCTAGATCAAGATGATTCACGAACTGGGTGCTACTAATGTTCACCCTGATCTCCTCTTGAGATGTTTGGACCATAAGAAGGGGGTAGAGGATGACAGCAAAAATGTTGTTTTGCTTAAACCCAAGTTTTTCAAATACAAGATCTCAGTTGCAGCTATTCATCCCCCTCTTCTAAAGACAACTATCATTCATCAAAAGGGATGATCATGACTATCAAGTATGGGACAAATTGGATGCAGACTTGAGGAAAACTGCATTATTCACATGTTGAAGTGAAGATGAAGAAAAGACACTCTATTACAATGGGAAACTATATGTTCCAGAAGAATGCTATGCCAAGGTCCTCAAGTCATGCCATGACTCACCTATTGCAGGACACCCTGGATACAAGAAAACATTGGAACTTGTCCATTGACACTTCTGGTTCCAAAATTTAGTGTCATATATGGAGATAAATTAAAGGATGTGACCTATGTCAAAGGACAAAGAATTTCCCTACCAAACCACAAGGAGAGTTAACACCTAACAAAAACCCATCTCTACCTTGGCAGATCATCATGGCAGAAGGAGTTGCATGCCTTATGAGAGATCATGTTTGGAAACTCCAGAGAAGGTACTTTCAGATCAAGGACCTCAATTTGCATCTCAAGTTATGTGTGAGCTGATTGTTGGGAATTGAAACCACTATATCTACCACTTACCATCCACAAACTGATGGTCAGACTGAACAGATTAACCAAGAGATTTAACAATATTTCCACCTCTTCATCAATCATCGACAAGCTGATTGGGCAAGTTGGTTACCTATGGCAGAATTCACATATAACAATTGTGTTCAAACTTTTACAAAATATTCTCCTTTCATGCTAAACTATGGACAGAATCCACAAATGGGACATGAACCCCATACATGGACCAAGATAGAATCTGTTGACTAATTCATTACAGCATTGAAACACATTAGAGAAGATGCAGAGGTTGTTGAAGTTGCATCAATAGTTAACAGTAAATGTTTCACCTTCCTTTTCAAGTCTTGCTGGTACACCCTTCAGCCATAGCATCACACTTGTCACATGTGGTCTGTGTGCAGTATGCTCCTGTATATAAGCAGCCTGTCTTCAGTCCTATAATATTATCTCTTTCTTCATGCCTTTCCTGTAGTCTCTGAGCACCAGTTTACTGGCTGCTCATTAAGTTATTGTCAGGATGAACTTACTTTTCTGTTCATTTTACAATTTATTTCAATCTTATCACTCAAGATCTACTAGATATATCTTATCTTATCTTATCAGATTATCTATATATCTTATCGTGATCATCTATGACTCATTTCCATTCATCATCAGACTTATTACTGTACAGATATGACTCATATTCCCACAGTTGCTTATTGATGCTGTGCAATGCTGCACATTGCTTACTGATAGTTCTCACAGATGCTGCACATCCCATTTAACATATACCTGCCCAATAGTGACAGCACATGGTCTGTGCACTGATTCCTTCAGTATATATAGGGCATGTCTGTAGCATGTATTCTTTAGCTTTATACATCTGGGATATCCGCCTTTCAGTGTGACTTCATCCTAAGTGTATTGTCTCATCCCTCATCAATTCCCTCTCTTACTTTTGTGACCTTGCTGTCAAGTGTGAGCCTCACAGTTATGGGCCCTGCAGGAACATTGTACCTCACAACTCTGCTCACTCTCACACTTGCACTTGCACTCATAATTGAAGCATCTCTCATACTCACCCCTCCTTCCTTCACATACAACTTTGTTCTCATCATTGTCCACTATGTTACTCATTGCTGCTATCACTGTCTGGACATACATACTGCTGATTCTCATTGTATTTGCCTGGTATATCACTCAGATGCCAGAATGACCTCACCATGCATACATTTGAACTCCTCTCCTCCTCTCCTCCTTGTCTACATCTTCACTCTCATAACTGCTGTCAACCCAACCACTGTCCAAAAAATCACCAACATACTTGAAGGATCAGACAACTATTGATGCTGGGCTGCCATGGTCAAGTCCACCCTCATTATCATGGGAATCTGGATGGCTCTATCACAAGGCTGACCCCGGGAACAAACTGAGCAAGCCAAGGTGGAATGAGGTGCTAAGAGCAGCCTATTGGACAGTCTCAAGGAAGGTTTGTGATAATTATACCCCTGGTAACAAGGTAGTTATTATGTGCTTGATACACTTGATAAATGCTCCTGATGATAATGAAGATCAGGATCAATGAGATAGTGATGAGGATGACACCACTGATGACTATATGAGGATCCAGGATGACAAGTTTAGGATGTCTTAGCAACACTAGATGACTTTGAGATCTTAGACTTAGTTATTAGGGTTGTGAGCAAGAGGAAGGTGAGTTTAGATCAAGCACAGTATAGGAGAATCCCTAGATTGTGAAGTTGACAAGACTGGGGTTTAAGACCATGAGGCTTTCAACTGATTATACTAAGGATGAGTCCTAAAGATAGTACAAAACAATAAGGTTCACAGGTCAATGATGATTGCACAGTGATCAACATGATCATGTGACTAAGCATGTGTCCATAGTAAACTAAGTAAATAGCCACAGGCACAAAGTGAATGAGATGTAAACAAAGATAAACAATAGATGAGATACAATAAGTCCTTGCTAATTGTATAGTAATGGTCCTTAGCAAGTAAAATGTAGATAAAGAAAGAAAGATAAGGAAGGTAAGATGCTTTACAGTACTTGGAGCTAAGCTCACAGCTAAGTATGAAAATACTATAGTACTGTAAAGGTAAAGAGATAGAGTCCTTACTATAAGTTGGAGCTAAACTCAACACTGTAGTTAATGCTACACTTATAGTTAGTAAGATACAAAAAGAAACAAGAAAAAAGAAAACAGAAAAACTGTTACAAGGCACCTAAGCAAGTGCCTTGTAACAGGAGGGTTACCTAGGCAATGCATCATGAACTTCAACTTTAAGGAGCTGGAGGTCTTTGAAGATAGGAACAGGATAGCAAAGGCAGTCATCACCATGCATGTTGGTGATGTACCAGGAGCACTTATAGAGGGAGATTCACTCACTGCCAAAGATTGTTGGCTTGCCTTTGCAGAGCCCTATGAAAAGCAGCCTGCTACTGCTGCCCCCACCTCCTTCCAACAACTCTTTGATGCACACCTTGATGTCACTGTCCCTCTCCTTGACCAGCTCAACACCATAGCACTCACTCGTGAGTGTCTCACCAGCTCTGGGGTGCACATGTCTGACCAACACCTGTGCTTCATCATGCTGCACACCCTTCCTCCCTCATGGGGTCACCTTGCCTCTGCCATCCTTGGAACAGCTGACATTGTGCATCTCTCACCCACTAACATTCACACATGCCTTCTGGACAAAGAAGCACACACCAAAACATCATCTATCATAGCTATCAAGCCAACCAGTGCTGCTTGATGAAACCAGAAGCTCTGCTCCCACTGCAAGAGGCACAACCATATGGTGGAGAATTGCTGGGTGCTGCATGGGGTACCTGCAGATATCAATGCTAAGGAGGATACCAAGAAGCAACCTAGGCTGGTCACTGGTGGTGGTGGTGGAAGTAGTTTAAATATGTTGTCTGCTGGTGCTGCTGGGGAATGTAATGCTTGCTTCTATGATGGGTGTGATAAGGCATTATGGATGCTGGACTCTGGCTGCACTGATCACACAAAAACAACCTCTCTTCCTATTCACCACATCTGTGACACATCTCACTTGGTGATAATTCCACCATTTCTTGCCTTGGCACTGGAACCATCAAGTGAATAGCTCATCAAAATAGTGCCAAAACTCTCCTTGTCCTCTTGTGATTTGTCTTATAAGTCTCTCATTGTCTGTGTGCTTGTTGCACCTGATACATTGTGTATGCCTGTAGTCCTTGGAGGACCTTTCCTCTCTCACAATCAAATTGTAGTGGACCATGAACTGAGAACTTGCATCCCTAAACACACTGACTATGATCTCCTTAACCCTCCCACCAATAGCACACAGAAAACTCCTACACCGTTCATCAACTATAGACCTCGAGTTCTTGCAGGACTCGAGGACTGTTTGATAACACATCACACACATATCAAATGCACCTTTGAGCCTGTCCACACTAATTTATCTGCAGCTATCCAATCCCAGATTTCTTCCCTGTCCAACATTGAGGCCACAACTACCCACACAGAGCAACTTGCTGAACTTGATTGACATATAAAGGCTAAATTCACTGATCAGTTTCCTTCCAACCTCCTGCATGTTGCTGACCTACCCACAGACATTTTCCATCACATCACTCTCAAAGATGCCAATAAGACAATAAAAACCTGGCAATACTCCTGCCCTTGGAAATATCATGATGCCTTGCACACATTGATTGACCAACACCTCATGGCCAGATGCATCTGCCCATCCTCCAGTGCCCACTGCTCACCCGCATTCATCATCCCTAAAGCTGACCTCACTGCCCTCCCTCAGTGGGTCAATAACTACCACCTGCTCAATGCCAATACCATGCCCAACAACTTCCCTCTCCCCCAGGTCAATGACATCCTTGCTGCCTGTGCAAAAGGCAAAATTTGGGGCAAGATGGACATGACCAACTCTTTTTTCAGACCTGCATCCACCCTGATGACATTCACCTCACCACCATTGCTACACCTCTTGGCTTGTGCAAGTGGCCAGTAATG
>QLPN01011869.1:0-17269 GCA_003314395.1 Albatrellus ellisii
CCAAAACTAGAGCACAACAAAACCCCACAGAAATCTTACAAATGCAGGGTCAATCATAAGGATAAAGTGGAGTCCAGACATAGATGCAAATGAATAAATTATCATACCATTAAGGATGAGCAAAAAAGCATAGGCACTGATTGCACCAAAGGATGATTTGTAATCCATGACTCTGCTGGTTACTTGGTGGGCCTTGACCCTTACTTCCCATCATCCCTGCTAGGGGAAAGGGGCCAGATCAATGGCAAATGGTGTATACAGAATGTAGAAAGTGACCATCACTAAAATCAGGAGAGGATGTTGGTTTTTGTTCATTACCTTATGATTGTTGATTTTTGACTATCTTAGGCTGCTGGACTTACCCTTATGCCTTCTTATACTTACCTCTTTCTTTATCTTACCTTATTGGTATTTCTTTCCTCTTTACAGTTTGGGCTCCTCTCTGACTCTATTTTGCCCTTACTATATCTTCTTTACCTCATCATCTTCTCACCTCAGCACCTCTGCATGTGCTGAAGTGAGTATCTCTTCTGCTCTCTGAGCTCTCTCTTTCTTCTGTGTACCCTCTACCATCTGGTACACACCTTCTCTTATCTTACAGATGTGGTCTTGGGCTGTGTTTTACCAAGGCTGTAGCCTTATTTCTTGCTATAATGGCCCTTGGGCTCTACACTTATCTGTTCTAAGTCATGGTGTTTTCTTCCCTTGCTGTGCTGCCCAGATTCCATCAGAGGGTAGGTGCAGACAAGATGATAAGAGTGACTTCCATTGTAGGAGGTCTAATGAACAACAAAAAGATGAGGAGGAACTGAGTAGGGACTGGTGGGGACACCAGAGAGGGAAACAGAGTAGAAAGTCTGCTTATCATATTACAGCCACTATAGACTGCTGTACAAACTGAAGACATGCACAGACCAGCTGACAAATAGAGTGGGGGGCACAGGTACTGGAGAGAGAGATAGTGCTAATCAACAAAAACAACACAAAGTCTTAGAACTCATTCATTTGGACTTAGTTAGTCCAATGAAACTATCATCACTCAATGGTAACTGGTATTTTGCTGCCTTCCTGGATGATTATTCTGGATACAGAACTGTCTACCCTCTCAAGAGCAAGGACCAACTTGCAGCTGCATCCCAAAGCTATCATTGAAGATGTGTAGGACAGTTGTTGGATTCTCACAGCACTGTTCATTCTCTCCTAGCACCTGTGCCCCACACTTATCAGTCAGCTGGTCTGTGCACACTCCATCTTTGTATTTAGGGTCTCTGATAGTGTCTGTAATAAATAAGCAGACATCTTCCTACTCTTTCTTCAGTGTGCTGTCTGCATCTGTCTCTACTCATAATCTTCTTCTTCTATCCATTCTTTCAGTCCTTCATCATGGAGACTGTCCTCACTATCATCATGGTTGGCTATTCTGTTGCACTTGCACTTCTCACTGCCACCTACATTATCTACATGCCCTCTCACTATGACTCCTCCCCTGCTTAGGAGGGTCCTTTGTCACTTATGCCACCACACTTCAACCTGCTTGTGCTGACAACAGTGAGTAGTGTATGCATTGCTGCAGCAGTAGATGGTGAGTGTGGATGTAGTGATATGCCACAATGTAGTAACCTTGAGGATGAATAAAAGGAAAGAGAGGGCATGATGTTTGTCTGCCATCTATCATTATTCTCTGTTGTGATAATTATATATACAATTGCAATCATGCATTATTGGTCAATGTTACAATGCTGATGTTACTGTTGGTATCAATGTTACCATCAGTGCTGACATGTGTATACTTTCACAGGTGATGTTCTATTACTCCATGTTGCAACAAGTGGTTGATATTGCCATGCAAAGGGAGGGAGATCTGGGAATTCAACAGGATATTCAGCATTATGCTGAGTGGCATGCTTGCACTGTCAAACCTGATGTGTTTCATTATCACCTTGAAGAGCCATGTGCTTGGTGTCACCAAGAACTTCACTTCATGGCTAATTATCTGGTCAATGCAGATGCAAACCAACATCCTCTCCCATTTATGGCACAACCTTCATATATGCTCCTCCCGATTACCCCCCTCCTACACCACCATCTCTAGCACTACTAGCCACCTACCTTTGAGGAGGAGCAGGACCATCAGAGTTGAAGAAGACCATGCATTCTCATCCTCATTCCCCATCTCCTGATTATGGTGACTACAAGGGTAACACCACAGGCTGTTGTGACCAGAAGTATTGAGGGCAACACTTGGATAGTGAGGGGGTCATGTTATGATCTATATGCTTTATCTTTTTTTCTTATCTGATCCTGTATGATACCATATCATCCTTGGACTTATATCTCTTTCTTCTTCTGATGCACATCCTCTTCCATCCTCTTCCCTCTGATTCCATTGATTGTGCCATCTTCCATCATCCTTGTATCATCTATCATGCTATAGCTTCATCACTTCACCATCTGTGTTCCACTATTTGTTCAATGGCTCAATCTGCTCTGTATATATACTGAGCAGCATATGACAATAAGCCCTAGGTTTATCCTCTTGTAGAATACACCATTTGTATATTGCTTCCCCCAGTCCCCTGTCAGTGTGTTAGTGAGACCTCATCAGTCTCTTTTATCTTGTTCACCCACTCTAAAACCCAGGCATTGCCTTGTGCAAAAACCTGTTGTGTTGCAACATGGAGTAATAGGACATTATCTGAGAAAGTATGCATAGATTGTTGCAACAGAACCCATTTACAGACCATCCCAGTTCACAAACCAACTCCAATTTCCAAACCAATAGACCAATCCCAATCACCTCCCCATCTGTCCTTCCACAATACACCCTGTGCCCCACCTAAGAGGGGAGAAAGTAGGTGAGTATAATACAACAGTGCAATTCAGCAGTACAATTTACCGATCCAATACAGAAACAATATTGCCTGAACACTCTACTCCCTGCCTGCTGCTTCTTCTACACCACACCAAATAAGAAAATGGTATATAGTCTAATTGTAACAAAACTCACCAAGGTGTTGGCAAGACATTCTGTAAAACCTCAGGATATATCACATTCAAGGTTGATCCTCCTTGGGAATCCTGTTGCATTGCAACATGATATCACCTGTGAAAGCTATTGCAACAGAAAATAAAAGGAAACAATACTCTATCTATCTACAGACCAATTCCAATTGCCTCTCTAGCTGTAAAGTATAGACCTGCTGTATTGCAACATTGACTAAACAAGACATGATCAAGTGTTTATCTGTGACATTATAAATAAGTTGCAACAGACCTTATCCATGTCCCTGTCCTGTCCTTATCTCTGTCCCCATCCATATTAATGGTCACTGGCTGTCACCCATGAAAACCCATACCCATAGCAATGATGGCACACAGTAGTATTGTAGATTAGAAATAGATAGAACAATTACCTCTTAAACTGTGAAAGCACAAAGCAAAACAGAAACATCAACTGTATGGTTACTTTTGTAGACTGGAAAACCAATAAACCCATGCCCATACCCAGGCATACCCATTGGCAAAGCCCATGCAGGTGCACTGTACTGACAATGGCCAGTACTCATACATATCCCTGTTCATCAGCCCAGGAACACTGCACCTGTGTGTAAGGAAAGTAAAAGAGAAAATATGGTAATCAAGACTGCCAAAGCATTTAAGTGTAATGCATAAAAATAGAAGAAATACCAACATGATTGTATAGCCAAATTACCCAGCCTAGATAACAGTGACATGTGACAGTGAATGTGTGACTGCACAACTGCATGAATAGTACAAGGTGCCACATCAACCTCTTGCAGGACTCAGGGACAATACAGATGGACCCTTTACTGACAGAAAATTTCTCTTGTGCAGTTTTCTTTTCCCTCAGTCTTCTACAAAGAGACTGAGGTCAGTACTTACTCTCTATGCTGTTCATCTTATATGTTTTATCACTATTTCACCTGTAGAATATTAATCTCTTCCTTCTACAGGTACAGTACTATAATGCTACAAAGTCAGTCTTCTATGAAGAAACTGAGGGAAAATAATGTTTGCACATGATCAGGCAGGCTCCCTTCCAAGATAAACAGGTGAGAGGAATGATGTTTAACATATAACTGCATGTGCTGGCTGCTCAACATTGTCATAACACCTGACTATGCTGCACATCTTTGTTATTATAACAAAAAGCTAATTCCATACTAGAGCTGACCCAATGCTATCCCAACAGACTATATTTCCCTGCAGCCACACACCCTCCCTGCCATGCAGCTGCTGTACCGGCACCTGCATCCACTGAAAACAACACAGGGGATTGGTACATCCATCCTCCTGTGCCCACCCACACACCTGTGTTGCTGCTGTGTCAACAGCATGCAGCCCTCTACTCACCCATGCTGCCACAGTATGTACAGCACACAGCCACTATCACCCTGCCACACTGCCACTGTACCAGCACAGTGCAGCCACCCCTCCTGTGAGGCTCATGCTAGACAGCAAGGTCACAAGAGTAAGAGGAGGGATTGATGAAGGAATGAGACAATACATGTAGGATGAATTCATGCTATCAGGTGGATATCCCAGATGTATAAAGCTAAGGAAATACATGTTATAGAAGTGCCCTATATATACTAAATAGATTGGTGCACAGACCATGTGCTGTCACTATAGGGCAGGCATATGTAAGTAAGATGTGCAGCATCTGTGAGAATTATCAGTAAGCAATGCACAGCATTGCACTGCATCAGTAATCAACTGTGAGAATATGAGTCATGCATGTATAGTAATTAGTCTGATGATGAATTAATATGAGTCATAGATGATCATGATAAGATCTACAGATGATCTGATAAGATATATCCAGTAGATCTTGAGCAATAAGATCAAAAGAAATCATAAAATGAAGAGAAAAATAAGTATGTCCTGACAAATACCCCCTCTTTAAGGATGAGATGACTCGATGAGTAAATCTGATGAAACACCAGTAGAACCAAATCCTTGTCCTCCTCTTTCTGTGTCCTCCAATGAAATAACTTCCTTGATATCAGCCAATGATATGTGTTCAAGAATTATTTGTGTGACTCGATCTTTCACTTTGACATTAAAATCTGTATTGCCAAGATTGACAAGAAGAATTTTAATGGGTTTACAGTAGTTGGAATTGATTACTCCTGCTCCAGTATGAATAGAGTTTTTGACAGCCAGACCACTGCGAGGAGCAATACATCCATAACAGTGATTAGGTATAGCCAAGGAGATTTGAGTATTGACTAGACTTTGTCCATGAGCAGGAATTACTATATCTTCTGCACTGTAGAGATCAAGGCCAGCAGCTAATTCTGAACCACAAGTGGGTAATGTGGCTGATTCAGAAAGTCATTTGATGGGAAGAAGACAATGTTGAATGGAGCAAATAGCAGTAGGATGTAGTAAATGGAATTATTTAACCAGTTTGGGTACACCTTTGGTAATGACACCTGCTGGTTCCCAGGAATTATTGTCTTCTGGGTAATTTTTCCATTTGACAAGGTACTGTGTTCATCCTCAATTTATTCTGCTATTGATGATTGCTTCTACTTTGTATTGTTCAACATTGTCTTTGATAATGGGTGGAGGAGGAGTTTTGATGATTCTTTCTGGAATATTATTTGGAGTAAAGGGAAGAAGTTTGACAATGTGGAAGACAGGATGGATTTTCATTGACTTGGGGAGTGCAAGTTCATACACATTGTTTGAAAGCACTTTGGTGATTGGATAAGGTCCAAGTCTTTTATGATCCAATTTTCGAGTAGGTCTTCCTGATTATATGTTAGATGCATCTAACCAAACTTTATCTCCAACTTGATATTTTGGCATTGCTCCTCTGTGAACATCATAGTACTTTTTCATGTCATCAGCCACTTTCCTTAGCACTGATTCTGCATCTTCTCCAGTTCTCTTCAATCCTTCAACAAAAATCTCTACTGAATTGATAGTGGATGTCTTGCCTGGTTTGAATCCCATATGTCAATTTTGTCCAGAACTTAAGATGAAGGGGGAATATTATGTTGAGGCATTAACTCTGTTGTTATAACAGAATTCTGCCATTGGTAACCAATTCATCCAATCTGATTGACAATGGTTGACAAATATTTGGAGATATTGCTCTATCTCTTGGTTAATTCATTCCGTTTGTCCATCTGTTTGTGGATGATATGCTGTGGATAATGCCATTTTTATACCCAACAATCTATTCAATTCCTTCATCATTTTGGATGCAAATTGTGGACCACAATCTGATAGAACTTTCTCAGGCAGTCCATGATGCCTCCAAACATTATCTCTGAACAATTGTGCAACTCCTTCTGCTGTCACATCTGAGTTTGTTGCCATAGTGTGGATCATTTTTGAGAAATGATCTACCACCACTAATATTGCATCATATCCTTGACTGTCTGGTAATTGAGTAATCAAATCTGTTGATATGATTTGCCAAGGGTTTGATGGTACTTCATTGGGTGTCAATTCTCCTTGTGGTCTCTTTGGGAACATCTTTGTTCTTTGACAGATGTCACAACTTTTGATGTATTCCCCAATATATGTGGCCATTCCTTTCCACCAAAATGATCTTGCCACTATTTCCAATGTCCTCCATTGTCCTGGATGTCCTGCTATAGGAGTGTTGTGGCATTGTTTGGCAACTTCAGCTCTACAACTGTCTAGGACAAGGATTTTATCTCTATACATCAATAATCCTTGTTTATTTTCTCCCCATCCAGCTATAGTTGCCATTTTTGCTTCATCTGCTGACAGTTCTCTCCACATCTTGACATCTCTGTCTTTCACTTGTTCATTGGTGATCTTATTGAGGAGTGGAATGTTATTTGTCATAACTGCTTTGATATGATTTGGGTTTGTGAAAAATTCTGGTGTCAGCAGTATTACATTCTTGTTATCATGTTCCACCCCCTCTTTATGATCTGATTGTCTCAATAAGAGGTCTGGTTTGGCTGAACTCTTTCCTGGTCAGTGGGAAAGGTGAAAGTTGAACCTAGAAAGAAACAGGGACCATTAAGCCTGGTGACAGTTTAGTTTCTGGGCACTCATAAAGTACTCTAGGTTTTTGTGGTTGGTAAGGATGTTGACCATACTATCTGTTCCTTCCAGATAGTGTCTCCATTGCTCCAGTGCATGTATAACAGCAAGCATCTCCTTGTCATATATGTTGTAATTCCTTTCTGCTGGAGATAAACTCTTGCTGATATATGCCACTGGGTGCCACTTTCTGTCATCTCTCATTTGTGATAAAACTGCACCAGTTGCATAACCCGAACTATTGGCTTCAACCAAGTAAGGTCTATGAGGTTCAGGAAAGACAAGGACAGGTTGTGAACACAAGGCTATCTTCAGATTGTCAAATAAATTTTGTTGTTCCTGATCCCAATGCCATTTGATGTCTTTTTGGAGAAGCAAGTTAAGGGGTTTTGCTAATTCAGAAAATCCATGGATAAAATGACAGTAGAAGTTTGTGAAACCCAGGAATGAGTGGACTTATGTTACAGAGGTTGGTAAAGGCCAATCAGTGATTCATTGAACCTTGACAGGATCCATCATAATTTTGTCAAAGGAAATTTTGAGGCCTAAATAGTCTATTTCTGTTTTCTTGAACTTGCATTTTTCCAGTTTCAAATATAACTTGTTATCATGTAATATCTGGAGGACTTCTTCAATGATTCATCAGTGTTCCTCCATATTTGCAGTGAAGATGAGGATATCATCCATATAAACCACTACTTTTCCTCTGGCAATGAGTTCTCTGAAGAGATGGTTCATCATGGTTTGGAATGTAGCAGGGCTGTTGGTAAGTCTGAAAAACATAACAAGGGGTTCATATAATCCCTTATTGGTGATGAAGGCAGCCTTCCATTCATCTCCTTCTTTGATTCAGACATTATTGTATCCCCATCTAATATTAAGTTTGGTACAATATTTTGCTCCTTTGAGTTTATTGATCAATTCAGAAATGAGTGGTAGTGGATATGAATGTTTGATCATAATCTCATTGAGCTGACAATAATCTTGAATGGGACATAATTCTCCTGATTTCTTCTTGATAAAGAAGAATGGTGATGCCATAGATGATTTGGAGGGGTGAATTTGTCCTGACTTGAGATTTTCATCAATAAACTTATCCAATTCTTGTTGCTCTGTAAAGGCAAGATTATAAATCTTTCCCATATGCATCTTTGCTCCTTTCAATTCAATCACATGGTCCCATGTGTTTTGGAGGTAATTCGTCAAACAATTCTTTGGGGAATACTGATTTAAACCCATGATATGCTTTAGGGACAATATCTTCAAAGGACTTTTTGATCTTCTTCTTCTTCTCTGCTTCTATTGCTAAGTCCTGAGAGATGTTTTGAATCACCACTTCTTTCTCATCATCTCCTATCATGATGTATAAGATTATATCTCCTTTACATACTTCATCGTCATCTTCATCATCAACTTCTACTATTGGCAGTACTTCAGTTTTTGTTCATTCTGTGATCTTCTTTCAGATATTTTGATCTGCTACTACTTGTACATGACAATGTCTTGGACATCTTGTGAATTTCACTGCACCAGTTTCCCAATTTATTTCTGGATTGTGGATTTCTAACCAAGTCTCTCTGAGAATCAGATTGACTTTTCCTAAACCAGTGACACAGAAGGTAGTTCTTTCTGTATGATTTTGGATTTTTATTATAAGATCCACTGTTTCTTTGATAGAACCATTTTTGTTCTTGGTTCCATCAACATTATAAATGTTACAAGGCACTTGCTTTGGCACCTCATAATGGGTTTCTTTTTCTCTTTTTCTTTATTTTTCTTACTTACTAGTAAAGGGTAGTATTATTACTACAAGTGTGAGCTTAGCTCCACTTTACTTAGTAAGGACTTATATTTCTTTCCTCTTTTATAGTACTTAAGTATTTACATACTTAAGTGTTAGCTTAGCTCCAAAGTACTATATTAGACTTATCCTTTTCTCTCTATCTTTCTTTATTTATTATAACATTTACTTGCTAAGGACTATTACTATACAATTAGCAAGAACTCCCTTTTTCTTGATCTTATTTACCTTTGTTTATCTCTCATTCATTTCATGCCTGTGGCTAAGTCACACCACTTACATGATGAACACATCTTACTATGCAATACTGTGCCTTACTGCATAACTTTACTATACTTAGGATGCTGATTTTGTATAAGTAGTTGAAAGACTGGTGGTCTTAAACCCCAGTCTTGTCAACTTTGCAATCTAGGGATTACTCCTATACTGTGCTTGATCTAAGCTTGTCAACAAACTCACTTCACTCTAAGAACCAAGTCTAAAATCTCTAAGCCACTCTAAGTGTCACTAAAGACATTCTATACTCGTCACTCTGGATCCTTGTATAGTCATTGGTGGAATCATCCTCATCACTATCACATTAATCCCAATCTTCATCATCATCCAGAACATCTATTACACATATCAAGTGCATATTCATTCCCTTGTTACCAGAGGTATCATTACAGACCTTCCCTAAGACCGTCCAATAGGCCACTCTTAGCAATAAACTGGTATTGAGATCAGGAGTTTCTTTGTGCTCAGATGATTTGTTTTCACAAATTTTTTGTCAATGTAATATGTTGTTGCTCCTGAATCTACTAGCACTTGAATAGATATCACTTGTCCATCCTCTGGTTTCTTGACTTTGAGTTGAATCATGGGTAATTCTGCTCTAATTCCCATGACTACATGCTCTTCTTCTTTGAGAGAGGGCATACTCTCTGATGTCTCTTCTTTTTCTGTCTTTACTTCTGATGCAATGTTGTTAAATATTTCAACTGGATCACATACATTGGCATGGTCAACAGCACCATCATCAGGAGTAAGTACAGAAAAATGATTTGAGGATGAAGTAGTGACTGTCAGGCCACTATTATTCTCCTTATTTTTCTCTTCATTTTTTTATGTCTCTATCATCATAGATCTTACAATCACTCCTGATCTATTGAAGCAATTCTCATGGTCATGCATTTGTTCTCTTTGTCTTTATCAGCTGATGATGTGTATGTCATCCAATTTCTGATTGGCCTGTTCTATCTTTAGTTATGACTTGTTTTCCCACTCTTACTGCGCATGCTCACTAATCCTTCTCACACCTGCTGCAGAGTATCACCAATCACTCCCACAGTTACTGCAGAGCCTCAGTCAGCACTTACACATCCCCTTTATTATTAGATATGACATCATCACTATAGTTTCTCATACTCTGGCCCTATACTGTACTGCATGGTCTGTGCATGGTCTAGGGTACTATATATATGTAGGACTCCTAGCAGTTTATTCCTCAGTTCTGATCATCTGGGATATCTGCTAGGTACAGTACCAGTTCTTTACTCTCATCTTTACTCTTCTAATATATCTGGGATATCTGCTAGTCTAAGCACAATTGTCCTATTTGTCATTTTAGCTTCCTTCTTCAGTTGTTCAGCTTCAACATAGTGTCAGCCCCACAGCAACATCTACTGCTCATCCTTTCCAAAACCTGCTTCTTTTGCTATTTTCTTTATAGCTTCATCATTCAACATCTGTGAAAATTCCTCCATTGTCATGCCCCTGATCTGATTGTGAATTTCATGGATTTTTCCTGTGCATCTTTGTGGACAGTCCCTGGAAATGTGGCCCTTCTCTCTGCAGTTGAAACATATGATCTCTCTTCTTCTTTGGGCCTGATCCACATCCATAGGTACTGTGTCATTGCTGGCCTTGTGCATTTGAACAGAAGGATTAGCAGTGGTAGTGGGAGTGTTTGTGTTTTGGTTGTATCGGGTCCCCAGCTTGAGGATCCCCTGTCTGCAACCAATTGTTTGAACTCCCTCATGTGCTGATCTGTACTCTGTGCCATTTGCTGCCAGGCTAAATACGTGGTAGGAGGGGGATTGATATTGTAGATTCTTAGAAGAAGATCCACATTTAATCCTCTCTTGAAGCAGTTGATGAGTGCTTCATCATTATATTTTGTTTTTGCTGCAATCAAGAGGAATTCTGTGGTGAATTCTTCTGCTGTTTTCCCTCCTTGGTGTATTTTGTGTAGCTGTTGTTGCACAGTTTGGGCCTTGTCTGGATCTCCAAATTGTGCTCAGAGTTTCATGTCGAAGTCTACCCAATTTGTGAATGGTTCTGGATAGAGTGGATTATTTGGGTTGACTTCATGTAGTCACTGCTTTGCAACTACAAGGTTCCTCCAAGCTTCTGTGCTTCCTCCTATCATATATGATAGGGCATATGTGATTCTGTCACTATCAACCCATGTTTTGTTTGCTGTAAATACAAGAAACAATTCTTGTATAAATAAGTCAAGTTTGTCACACTTCCCTGAGTATGGAGTAGGTGATGAAACTTTTACCTGGTGTTGGGCAAACATGTGGCCCATGGGGGTGACAGATAGGCCAGAGATATTTGTCAAATGTGGCATCTGGGTTTGGGGGATGGATAGCATTGATGTTATTTTGGCCAAGGATTTGGTAATCTCAACCAATGCATTCCCCATTTCCAATCGATGTGTTTGTTGTTGTTGTTGTTGTTGTTGTTGTTGTTGTTGTGCCACCTTCACTTGTTGCATCTCATGCCTCATTATCTCCAGCATATCCTCCAAGTCCACTATCCAAGTCACCATTGGATTTATGGTGTCTTCCATTCTTTCTTCTGAGGACTCTGGGAGGAATGGTTCTGGTTCTCATGCTTGCCAAGTCAATGGACCACTCATCTTGTGATTTCTCCTCTAAAGGTGAATGCCTGGGGGATTGAATTGTAATATGGGCTGGTTCACTCCCATCAGTGAGGAAAGAAGTGCCATGGAAATTCTTCAGGATGAGTGGTGTAGTATGAATTGTGTAGTTTGAAGAACCAGATGGCTTGTTCATGGCAGTATTCAAATGTGTTGCCATAGTATTGGATGAGAGCTTGGGATGTTCAAGGTCAAATTGGTGATGGCAATGAAGAGGTAAGTCTGGTGTATGATTTGCCTGACCTAGTCCTCTTTTCTGAGTGAAGTATTCTCAGAATGGTGAAAAAATAAAACTGTGCAAAGTGAAAACTCTTTGTACCTTTTTCAAGGGTACAAGCCATTTAAACACAGTGTGGAAGGTGGAGGTAGGTATGTAGATACTAGTATATACATATTACCAGTACTACAAAATAATCCTCTGATATAGTAAAAGTTATAGTATCTCTGGTCTGAACGGTTGTCAGAGAGATCTTTGATGCCCCACTAAGTGGTAGACACCCTAGCACTGCTCACTGAGGCAATATAAGGCCCAGTGCTGCAGCTCAACTATGAAGAATTGGAGAACTATAACAGTACAACACTCTCTTGAGTGAGGAGGGAGAGGAATGGTGATTTGGAACAAGCATGTGGGAGTGAGGGAAGAGGTGAGGTCGCTGAGTAGAGCTTTATACAATTGTGAGGCTCATGCTAGACAGCAAGGTCACAAGAGTAAGAGGAGGGATTGATGAAGGAATGAGACAATACATATAGGATGAATTCACACTATCAGGTGGATATCCCAGATGTATAAAGCTAAGGAAATACATGTTATAGAAGTGCCCTATATATACTAAAGAGATTGGTGCACAGACCATGTGCTGTCACTATAGGGCAGGCATATGTAAGTAAGATGTGCAGCATCTGTGAGAATTATCAGTAAGCAATGCACAGCATTGCACTGCATCAGTAATCAACTGTGAGAATATGAGTCATGCATGTATAGTAATTAGTCTGATGATGAATCAATATGAGTCATAGATGATCATGATAAGATCTACAGATGATCTGATAAGATATATCCTGTAGATCTTGAGCAATAAGATCAAAAGAAATTGTAAAATGAAGAGAAAAATAAGTACATCCTGACACCTCCCTGCCTTCACTGCTGCTGTACCAGGACCCTGCACTCACATACATGCCCATGCTGCCACCATACTAGCATGGCACAGCAGCTTGCTGGCCCACTGCCTGTGTCCACTCAAGATGATGCAGGCAACTAGTATGTCCCTTCCCCTGTGCCCACCTGTGTGCGGCCACTGTCAACAGTGCACAGTCCCCTACCACCCATGCCACCACCATATGAACAGTGCAGCCACCACCTTGCCCATGCTGCCACTGCACAGTGCACCATACATTCCTCCTGCATGCACACACTGCACTGCACCAACCTGGCTTGGGCTTGGAAAGCCACACTGATGTGCACCAGCAGATGGAGGTCATGCACTCTTTTCCTTTCTTTCATTCATCCTCAACTCACATAAAATACTTCAACTTCCCTACAACATGCAACATGACAGGTTTGATGGACACAGACAATGCAATGCATATGTTCTGTCAACAAAACCATCAATTATATTCAACTCTGTGCCCATTGTTCATCTACTTTTGTTTAGATCTAGCATTGCTTCCCTTTATTCTCTGGTGCAACATATATATATAACTGTAATCATATCTTATTTTGGTTGATGTTACAAAACAACAGGTATTTACTCTATCTTGGCATTTTGCAAATCTCTTGGTGGATTCTGTTGATACCATATTTTTAAACAATAACATGATGCACAGAATTCTTTTCTATATTCAATCTGTAAGTTCTACTATTGAATGACACTGTATCCATGATATTTTCTCACCTCCTATACCTGTAACTACATAGGTCCATGGGTTTTCCAATCTACAATAGTAACCATACAGTTGATGTTCCTGTTTTGCTTTTTGTTTTCACAGTTTAAGAGGTGCTTTTTTGTCCTTCTATCTATTTGTAATCTACAATACTTCCACATGCCATTATTACTATGGGTATGGGTTTTCATGGGTGATAACCAGTCATGATCACTAGGGACAGGAACAGGGCAGGGACAGGGACAGGATATGGACATTGGTGAGGAATGTTGCAATGCAATAGGATAGGTCTTTACTTTATAGCTGGAGAGGCAATTAGAATTAATCTGTGGGTTGGGATTGGTCTGTAAATTGGACTTGGTCTGTAGATAGATAGTGTACTATTTCCTTTTATTTTCTGTTGCAATGCAACAGGTTTTTACACTAGGGATGGGGACAGGGACAGGGCATGGACAAGGATAGGACAGGGATATTGGTGAGGAATGTTGCAACTCATTTAACAATGTCTGCTTTAGTTAATGTTGCAATGCAATAGGATTGGTCTCTACTCCATAGCTGGAGAGGAAATTGGAACTGGTCTGTAGATAGAATACTGTGTACTGTTTCCTTTTATTTTATGTTGCAACAAGCTATGTGTACTTTCACAGATGATGCTTTATTACTTGATGTTGCAACACAACAGGTTTTTACACTAGTCTATCTACAGACCAACAGACCAATCCCAGCCTACAGATTAATTCCAATTGCCTCTCCAGCTATAAAGTAAAGACCTATCCTATTGCATTGCAACATTAACTAAAGCAGACATATTTAAATGAGTTGTAACATTCCTCACCAATGTCCCTGTTCTATCCCTGTCCCTGCCCTGTCCCTGTCCCCATCCCTAGTGTAAAAACATGTTGTGTTGCAACATCAAGTTATAAGACATCATCTGTGAAAGTATACATAGCTTGTTGCAGCATAAATATACTCTATCTATCTACAGATCAAGTCCAATTTCCAGACCAACCCCAACTTACAGACCAACCCTAATTATCTCTCCAGCTATAAAGTATAGACCTGCTGTGTTGCAACATTGACTAAATAAGATACAATCAAATATTTATCTGTGTCATTATACATAAGTTGCAACAGACCTTGTCAATGTCCCTGTCCTGTCCCCATCCCTACTGATCATCACTGGCTATCAGCCATGAAAACACATACCCATAGCAATGATGGCATGCAGTAGTATTGTAGGTTACAAATAGATAGATGGACAGAAAAAGACACCTCTTAAACTGTGAAAGCACAAAGCAAAACAGAAATATCAGCTGCATGGTTACTATTGTAGACTGGAAAACCAATAGACCCATACCCAGATCCAGGCATACCCATTGGCAAAGCCTGTGCAGGTGCACTGGACTGACAATAATCAATAATCATACATGTCCCTGTTCATCAGCCCAGGGACACTGGACCTGTGTGTAAGGAAAGCAAAAGAGAAAATACCACCAAAGCATTTAAGTGTAGATGGATAAAAATAGAAGAAATACCAACATGATTGTAGACCCAAAGTACCCAGCCTACTTGCAGGCACAATGATACTCATGAATACAGTAGCATGATCCAATACAGAAAAAACATAGCCTGAACATTCTGTCCAACATGTTATTGTTTACAAAGATGGTATCAATAGAACCCACAAGAGGTTTGCAAAATGTCAAGATAGAACAAGCACTTGTTACATTGCAATATCAACCAATAAGACATGACTACAGTTGTATATATATGTTGTAACAGACAATAAAAGGAATGAATGATATGTAAACAGAAGTGGATGAGCTGTTGACACAGCAGTGATGCAGGTGCACACTGTGGTGCTGCCATGCATGCGTGGGAATTTTGTGCCACACTGCCATGCATGTGCCATGCTGCTGTGTGTGGCATACCACACCAGGGGACAACTTTTTTATAGTGGCACTTCAGACATGAAAAAAACCATGTGTTGCCATTCCTCATCCCATTATATTATACATGTGCAGGTATGGTCAGTAGCACTAGTAGGTGAGCTGAGGTGGCAAGATGACAAAAGTGTTGGTTTTTTCATTACCTTATAATGCTGATCACACTGTTTACTTATTTAGTATACTTATATCTATCTCATCTTATTGGTATTTCTTTTCTCTTTATGGTTTGAACTCCTCTTCAACTCTATTTTGCTCTTACTATATTTTCTTTATCTCATCATCTTCTCACCTCAGCACTTCTGCATGTGCTGAGCTCTCTCTGTCTTTTGTGTACCCTCTTCCCTCTGGTACACATCTTCTCTATCTTACAGGCCTTTGGACTGTTGTCCTCTTGGGTCATTCATCTCCACCT
Source organism: Albatrellus ellisii (assembly GCA_003314395.1). Classification (NCBI taxonomy): domain Eukaryota; kingdom Fungi; phylum Basidiomycota; class Agaricomycetes; order Russulales; family Albatrellaceae; genus Albatrellus; species Albatrellus ellisii. The sequence goes on from QLPN01011869.1 coordinate 16,026, forward strand.
GGGCTAACAAGCCTATATCTGCAATGTGATGCCCAATCTGCTATTTGCCACTTTGCCCACATTTCAACAAAAAGAAAGAAGATATAGTAAATGTGAGGTAAGATTGAGATGGAGCTCAAACTGTAAGTACCAAGATAGAGACAAAAAGAAAAGAAAGATGTAGGATCAGATTAGATAGATGAGATAAGATGAAGGTATGATAGATAAGTTATAGATACAGAGATGTAAGATGTGGTCAGTATTGTGTAGAGGATACAGTAAATCCAACAGCCTAGTCTCTTGTATTCTATGCCATCTGTATCCTGCACCTGTTCTGTTAAAGGACAATAAAGGACTTGTGTGGATTGCGACAGGGGCTACTCTAGACACCACACTAAGTGGGGGACTGAAGCCCAAAGTGAGCAACTAGAGAACTAGCTGCACCACCAAGGACTTCTTTATAGTATGTGTAACTATGGAGTATGAACCATAAGAGTGTGCCATATGCATGTGTAAAGTTAGAACTAGAATGCATGAGCACAAGTAAAGACATAAGCAATTGTAACACAAAGTCTGGAAATCTGAAAGTAAGAAAATAGAAGAGAGTTGGTGATGAACTTTATAATAACATGTTCAGTGCTTCATTTGCTTGTCAATCCCATTCTGTTGTGTTCTCAACAGTGTGCTACACCTTGGGCCTATCATCTGCTTTTGTACAATCATAGTTGCCCATCTGGCATACTAGTCTGTAATACCCTCCTACAGACACTTCATGTGCTCCAGGATGCAATACTACAACACTTACATTATGTGTATGTCCTCTCTTATGTCTAGGCTGGTTCCTTATCATTACTGGTACTCTTTCACATGGGTTCTGTTGGAATTCTATAGGCACTGTTTTCCTACCCATGCACCTATACCCCATACTTTTCTTGTCTGCTTGTCTGTGTGTGCACTTGACTGTCTTATATAGGGTCTCTGGCAAGCATTGTAATAATAAGTGGACATCTACTCTTCTCTATATCTTGTCTGCCTTGTCCTGTCCTTACTCTGAGCACTATCTATAAGCTCCTCTTCTTTATCAATGCTGATCTCCCTTTATCTTGTACTGATACTTTGGTGCAATCAGTGCCTATGCTTTTTTGCTCATCCTTAATGGTATGATAATTTATTCATTTGCATCTATGTCTGGACTCCACTTCATCCTTATGATTGACCCTGCATTTGTAAGATTTCTGTGGGGTTTTGTTGTGCTCTAGTTTTGG
>QLPN01011877.1:5411-22663 GCA_003314395.1 Albatrellus ellisii
ATAGAGTTTAAGAGGAGCTCAAACTATAAAGAGAAAAGAAATACTGATAAGATGAGATAGAGATAAGTATACTTAATAAGTAAACAGTGTGATCAGCATCATAAGGTAATGAAAAAACCAATATCTATCACCATAGATCTCATAATCACTCCTGATCTATCAAAGTGATTCCCACAGTCATGCACTCCACTTCTTTGTCTTTATTGGCTGATGATATACATGTTGTCTGATCCCTGATCAGCCTGTTCTATATTTAGTTATGACTCATTTTCTTACTGTTACTGCAGATGCTCACCAATCCTTCTCATACCTGCTGTGGAGTATCACCAATCACTCCCACAGTTACTGCAAAGCCTCAGTCAGCACTTATGCATCCTCTCTATTATTAGATATGACATCATTACATCACTTTCTCATTCTCTGGCCCTATACTGTATGTTGACATTCGTTCTACAGCTTAGTCACATCTCCTACCTTTTTCGGACACTTTACTGTACACACACATACAAGCACCTCCACATGTCTAGTGTAGAATATCGTATGGTCCATGTGATACTATACTTACTATAAGTAGCATCCAGTAGTGTCATGTATGAATAAGAACTATTCTAGTTCCTTCAGCGCACATGGTCTGCCTTCATCAGGTTATGGGCCCTGCCTGGGCTATCCACACACTCTTCCTCATGTTACTCATTCTTGCAAACTCGCTGGTCTTTAACTCTCCTTGCCTATGTTGCATCCTACTCCTACTCCTACTCATCCACTGCTCACACTCCATCTCTGTTCCCAAAATCAACATTATCCTTGAATCAGCCGACAACTACCATCAATGGGCAAATGTCATCAAGTCTGCACTCGTTATCATGGGTGTGTGGTACATGATATCGAAACCAAAAACCATTCCCCTAATCTCGACAAGCCACGTTGAAGGCAGACTCCCTCTCAAAACCATCACCAATGCCAATGAGTTACAACTCTGGGAGGACAATTCAGAGATCACCAAAGCTGTTATTTCCATGCACTGCAACACTCAACTGGCAACCTCCATTGCCTCAGAAAAAAAAAAAAAATGTCAAGGCTGTGTGTGCCTGGGAGCTATTGAAGAACATCTACAGCAAACAATCAGTGATGGGAGCCTTTGTTCAGTTCCAGTCTTTGCTCACCTGTAAATACAACATGCACCTTCCATTAACACCACAGTTGGATGCCCTCCTTGTTGTACAAGATCGTCTTGCTGCATCTGGAGTCAACATTACAGAACAACAGATGGTCTTCATTGTCTTGCATGCACTTCCTCAGTCCTGGCACCACTTTACTTCCTCCATCCTTGCATCATGCGACATCAACAACCTCAATCTTGGTGATATTTGAGGGCACATCCTTGATGAAGAATCCAGGATGAAACCATCCTCTGCCCTTGCTGCTTTCCAGACCACTGGGACATGACCCAAACACAATGACAAGTTTTGTTCTCATTGCAAAAGGAGGAACCACACCATAGAAACTTGTTGGGCATTGCATGGGGTACCTGATGATGTTAAAGCAAAATGAAAGGATAAAGAAAAAGAGTCGATTGGGGATACTACGCCTAATATTACTATAAACCACCTGTCCACTACGTCCGTTTCCAACATTGATGCTTGCTACTATGGCACTGACTGATGGATGCTTGATTCAGGTTGTATGGACCACATCTCCCCTCATCGCAGTGACTTCTCTGCCTATACACCACTTACCTTCAGAAAGGTCATGGTCAGCAATGGCTCCACCATATCCTGCATCAGTTCTGGCACCAGCATGAAAGAACATCAGCTTCCTACAGGGAGAATGGTGACTTTGCAGTTATCCAATGTCTTGCATGTACCTGAAGCTTCTGGTTGTTTCCTCTCCATCAGCTGTCTTGACTGCACAGGGTTTCAGATCCTTTATTCAGGAGGTGAATGCACAATCTCTAGAGAAGGGCAAGTCTTCAGCATTGGGTTCCTTAAAGATGGCATGTACTGGCTGGACCTACCCTCTGCTCCTTCCATTCACTCTCTTACTTCACCAACCCTGCACACATGGCACCGCCACTTCAGACATCTTTCAACAAAAGTCATATTGCGCCTTCAGGATTCCCAGGTCTCATGTTTTGCTCCCCCATCTCTGGGACCTCTCTCCACTCCCTGTCCCAGCTGTGTCGCTGGTCACTTCCCATGCACATCCTTTTGTCTCTCTTGATCTTGCACTTCCAAACTTATTGGACTGGTCCACTCTGATCTTGTTGGCCCTGTTGGTTCTGCTGCACTTGGTTCTGGAGCCCTTTACTTCACCGCCTTCTTGGATGATTTTTCTGGTCATGGCACCATCTACTTCCTATGACACAAGGATCAATTTTCTGTGGCCTTGTCCTCTTTCCTTGTGTGTATGTCCACCCTTTTTGGTTGCTGGCCCAAGGCCCTTCACTCTGATCAGGGAGGGGAATATGTTAACTCTACGGTAAACCAAATGCTCCTTGACTGTGGTATCAAGCATCAGAAAACCATGCCATACTCACTGCAGCAAAATGGATGGGTGGAAAGGTGGAACCGTACTGTGCTCAACTGAGCTCTTGCCCTGCTTCATGATGCTGGTCTCTCCTCCAGTTTTTGGGAGCTTGCAGTGCGCACCACAGTTCATACTTACAACCTGTCCCCAATGCAGCATCTGAACTGGCAATGCCCTGCCACTCTCTGGGCTCCTGGGGATGCTCCCCTGGATGTGTCACATCTTCATGTCTTTGGCTGCCAGGCCTGGGTTCACACCCTGGATCACCTTCACTCAGAACTGGCAGCCTGGTCACAACCTCTCATATTTGTAGGATATGAGTCTGGCACCAAGGGATGGCTTTTTTGGGACCATGCTCACCATCATATGGTCATCATGTGTGACACTGTCTTCCCTGCTCTTGACATCACCTCTGCACTGACTGTTTTTGACCTCTTCCTGCCTGCACCAACTCCTCTGGCATCTGCAGATAATGACTCTGATGACAATGATGGGGGTGATGATGATGTCACTTGGGGCCATGACCATGGTGGTTTGCTTCCCCCCACTCCTTTCTCTGGTGACAGTACCACACCGGCATGCCCTGGCCTCCACAACTCAGACATCCTGTGTGACATACCTCCTGCACCACCCATCATCCCTGTTCCCTCAGTTGCTATACCACATCACACTGAGTGCTCACCTGGGCCTGCTGTTGTGGCTCCTTGCCTGCCAACCTCACCACTGAGGGCTCCCCTTGCACCCCTACCCATGACTCCTCCTTGTCTGCTTGCCATGAGTGTGGTGCTGCCTCATGTTCATGCCTGGCATACCACCCATGTTGATGATGGCCCTCCTCCTTCCTGGCATCACCCTGCTCCTCCACCTTCAGTGTGCTCTCCATCTTCTGCTGCGAACAACACACCTGTCTTGCAGCACTCCTCCCACCTCTCTCGTCATCCATATCATTTTTGTGACAGTGCCTACAGGCCACACACTTTTGTGGACATTCTTGGCAAGGGGGGGCTGGATGATAGTGATGACAATGATGTATTTGTGATGCCCCAAGCCAGTCCTTCGATCTCCACTATCCTTTCCCATGCCATCTCATGTGACCCCCTCACCCTGAAACAAGTGCTGTCCAGCTCCAATAGTGATTCCTGGTACTCTGCATGCAATGAGGAGCTTGCATCCCTACAAAAACTCCATACCTGGAGCCTGGTTGATCTCCCACCAGGACAGAATGTTGTAGGAAACAAGTGGGTCTTCAAATGAAAAGCTGATGGCAGATACAAAGCACAACTTGTCACTAAAGGGTACACACAAATCCAAGGCATGGACTACACAGAAACATTCTCCCCTGTAGCCTGCTTCAAGTCACTCCACACACTCCTTGCAATTGCAGCACTAGAAGATTGGGAAATACATTCCATGGACATAAAGTCCACCTTCCTCAATGACGATCTAGAGGAAGAAATCTACATGGAGCAACCACAAGGGTTTGTAATCCCCGGAATGGAAGGGAAAGTCTGCTGCCTGTCAAAAGCTATCTATGGTCTCAAACAAGCATCAAGGCAGTGGCACCATAAGATACACAGGTTGCTACTAGCTCTCTCCTTCATCTGCACACTATCTGACTCTGGTATCTATGTCTCTACATCCTCCACACACCCTCTCATCATCATCCTCTACATGGATGACATCATGATACTAGGAGGATCACTTGATGAGGTAGAAGAATGCAAAGTGGTCTTACAGTCCATCTTCCAAATATGGAAACAACACACAGTGTCCCTCTTGTCAACAGAAGCAGAGTATATGTTGCTTTCACAGGCCACAGCACAAGGAATGTGGCTACACTCTTTGTTGAATGAAATAGGTTTTCCTTTCACTTTTCCTCTTCTAATATATGGCAACAACAAGGGATCAATTGATATAGTGACCAATCCTGTTATCACTCATGGTACAAAACATATAGACATCCACCATCATTACATTCAGGAATGCCTTTCTTCTGGTGACATCATGGTCCAATGTCTTCCTTCTTCCCTTGTTACCGTGGACATACTTACTAAATCCTTATCCCTTCCTCTCTTCTCTTCTCATCGCCTTGGTCTTGGGCTTGTCGAGTGCATTCCCAGTAAGGGGGGGTGTTGATGTTCATTCTACAGCTTAGTCACATCTCCTACCTTTTTCGGACACTTTACTGTACACACACATACAAGCACCTCCACATGTCTAGTGTAGAATATCATATGGTCCGTGCGATACTATACTTACTATAAGTAGCATCCAGTAGTGTCATGTATGAATAAGAACTATTCTAGTTCCTTCAGCGTGCATGGTCCGCCTTCATCACTGTACAGCATGGTCTTTGCACTCTTCAGTATACTATATATGGACTTCTAGCAGTTTATTCCCCAGTTCTGATCATCTGGGATATCCACTAGGTACAGTAGCCTCTAGTCCTGTTCCTGTTCTACCTTACTAATTATATATCTGGGATATCCACTAGTCAAAGCACAATTGTCCTTTTTGTTGTTTTAGCTTTTCTTCAGTTGTTTGGCTTCAACATAGTGTTGGCCTCACACTACAGTATTTACATACTAAGCTGTGAGTTATACTCCAAGTACTATAAAGACATATCTTTTCCTTTCCTTTATCTTTCTTTATTTATCCACATTTACTTGCTAAGGACTAATACTATACAATTAGCAAGGACTCACCTTTCTCATCATTATTTACCTTTGTTTATCTCTAGTTCATTTTGTGCTTGTGGCTGAGCCACTTACTACATCCATGGACATGTCCTAGGTCACATGACTCTGTTGATTGCTACACAATCATTGTTGATCCATGAACCTTAATTACTTGTACTGTCTTTAGAACTCTGGTTTTGTATAAGTAGTTGAAAGACTGGTGGTCTTAAACCCCAATCTTGTCAACTTCACAATCTAGGGATTCTCCTATACTGTACTTGACCTAGCTCATCACAATGTCACTTCATTTCTCTAAGAACTGAGGTCTAAGATCTCTAAGTCACTCTAAGCATTGCTAAGACATCCTACACTCATCACCCTGGATCCTTGTTTAGTCATTGGTGGTATCATCATCACTATCTCATTGATCCCACTCTTCATTGTCATTATGTTTACTACACTTATTGAGTGCATACCAACTACCTTGTTACCAGGGGTATTGTTATCACAGACCTTCCCTAAGACCATCCAATAGGCAGCTTCTTTGCACCTTCATAGGCTATGCATGCAATTGGCATGCCTACTGCCTGGTCCACCACCCAATTGGGCACATCATCAAAGTGTGTGATGTGATCTTTGATGAAGGGGGCCCCACAAAGTGCTATGAGCAGATCATCTTTGATCCTGACATGGATGACTCAGAGTCCCATGAGTGCAATACTCATGCAAGTGACCTGCCAGTCTCTCCTGTTGAAGCTCCTCCCCTGACTGTGATCCCCACAACTGTGACCACTTCCATGTTGTTATTCAAGGTTCTTCACCAACTCTCTTCTTATTTTCTTATCTCGAGATTTCCAGACTTTGTGTTACATTTGATCATATCTTTCTTTGTCCTGATGCATTTAAGTTCTAACTCTGCACATACACAGTACACATGCTTATAGTTCAGACTCCACCTTTATGTGTACTATAAAAGAGTTCCCGGGTGGCACAACTGCTTTCTTCAGTTGCTCATCTTGGACTCTAGGTACTGTAACTTCACTACTACATTATTTACTTAGTTACTCATCTTGGACTCTAGTCCCCCACTTAGTGTGGTGTTTGTAGTGCTCATTGGTTTAATCACAAGTCACCTTCTATTGAAGTTTAACAGGTTATGGGCCCTGTGCTCTTTTGACTTTGTGACTCTGATATCTCGACTTCCACACATCTGATCCACTTGAAATCTCGTACAGACCTCCGCCTACATTGCGTTTATATCCAATCCAAGTTTCAGCAAATTCCGATCACTGTTTCCTTCACAATAACATCGAAGTCTCAACTCCCTGAGTTAGAAATCATAGTGTTATCTCAACTACCACTCGCATATTTGCTCCCAAACTTTGGCACGACCTTAGCTAGCATCCTATCCACACGTATACCAAGTATCATCCATTTCGCATCACTCGCTTTCGCGCTATTAAGCCTCTATCATGTCAACTCCTTTTCACCATCATAGGCTTCACTACTCACTTTGCTGGCACTGCTACCATGACTCCTGAGACCTCCTTATCATCTAACACTGCCATTCCCACTAGTCTCAACACTCTCTGGTGTGCAGATACTGGAGACACCTCTCGCATGACTCCAAATCAACACTGGCTTCAGAATTATAGGCCCCATAGAGTCCCCATTTGACTAGCTGACAACAATATTGTTTACTCTGCAGGAATAGAATCTGTTCTCTTTGTCCCAGAGGTATATGGTCACAAACTTTGCCCACTCAAGTCCACAAATGTCCTGCATGTCCCTGATCTCCGAAACAACCTCCTTTCAGTCCTCTTTCTCACTCAGTACAAGCAGGTCTCAGTGGTAATCCTTGAGTCTGTTATGAACTTCATCAGATCAGGCACTACCATTTTCTCTGCTTCAGTCAATAACTCCAATTGTGCTTATCTTGAAGGCACTACCACTCCTATCCCCCTTCCTGAAGTCAATTCTGCTCTTGCTTCGTCAACTTTGCCCATGGACACTTCACTATGGCATAGAAGGCTCTGTCATCATCATTATGGGGGCATAGATCGCATTTTGAAGCAGCAGCTAGTCTCTGGGCTTGTGATAGAGTCCCCTTCACCTCCAGGCCCTGTATGTGAGCCTTGTTTAGCAGGCAAGATGCATGCAAAACCTTTCCCCACTTCACAAACTCACACCTCTGCACATCTGGAGCTTGTACACTCTGATCTACATGGTCCTCTCCCTGTCTGGACACACTCAGGCTTCAGATATTGGGTCTCCTTCATTGACAACTTCACCAGATTCAGAGCTGTGTTCCCCATCAAGGCCAAGTCTGATACCTTCGAAGCCTTCAAAGCATTCAAAGCATATGCTGAGAATCATCATGGGACAAAAATCAAGACTCTCCAAGATGACAAGGGAGGGGAGTACATGTCCAATGCTTTCCTACAATTCACTACAGATGCTGGTATTGTTCAACAACACACTGTTAGGAACAGGCCACAGCAAAATGGAGTTGCAGAGAGGGCCAACAGGACTATGGCAGAAGGGATTGCTGCAATGCCAGCTGAGTCTGGACTCCCTTCGTTATTTTGGGGAGAAGCTCTAGCAGCCTATGTCCATGTTTGGAACTGCCTACCTACTTCCTCTATCTCAAAACCCACCACTCCTTTTGAACTATGGTACAAGAAGAAGCCAGATGTTTCCCATCTTTGAGTCTGGGGTTGCACTGCTTATGTGCATGTGCAGAGGGATCAGAGGGACTGTCTTGCTCCCCATATGTGAAAGGCAGTCTTTATAGGTTACCCTGCTGGCTACAAGGGCTGGAAGTTCTGGGATCAGTCTTCAAAGACTTGTTTTATTAGTGAGAGGGCTGACTTCGATGAAAGGTACTTCCCTGCTAGGAAGGACAGTCCTATTTTGACTCTACCTTCCCTTACAACACCTCCTACACCATCTGAGTCTGTGCCAGATCATGGGAGGGGTATGTTGGATATTGATCTTGACACAGACTCTGCAGTACCTCCCCCTGTTGCACCAGCACCTCCTATTGTTGAAGCAAGTCCTCCTTCATCCCCTGCATCCTCCACTTCATCTCTAGAGGATCCTGCCTCTGCCACTCCTTCAGCTTCTACCCAATCTCCTTCAGAGTCTCCTAGTGCCAACCCTGCTCCTTCTGTGACTCCTGCACCTAGGGCTACACCTCTATGTCATAGTACTATGGATGGGAAGGCTCCAGGAGAGTGGTGGAAGGTGCATAGAGAGCCTACACCTATTCTTGAAAGCTCCAGAGAAGAGGAAGATGAAGTACAAGTCAAGCAAGAAGATGATGAAGATGAAGAGTTTCCTGGTGCATTTTTCACAGATCCTGGTTGTGCCTTTGCAGCATCATTAGGCCTGGAGACCTCTACATATAGGCAAGCTTTGGGGTGCTCTGATGCAAAACAGTGGACTCAGGCAGCAGAAGAAGAACTGGATGCTCACAGTCACAATGGGACTTGGGAGCTAACTGATCTCCCCCCTGGCCAGAAAGCTATAGGTTGCAGATGGGTCTTCAAGGTCAAGAGGAATGCTGATGGATCTGTGGAGAGGTACAAGGCTCAACTTGTAGCAAAGGGCTTCAGTCAAAGGCCTGGTTTTGACTTCAATGAAACCTTTGCACCAACAGCTAAGTTTGCAGCTATCAGGGCTATTCTCACCCTTGCAGGACTTAATGACCTACACCTCCATTCCATTGACATCTCCCATGCCTTCATCAATGGAGACCTCAATGAAGAAGTCTATATGCAACAGCATGAAGGGTTTTCTCTGGGGAGTCCTCACAAAGTCCTGAAGCTCTGGGAATTGATCTATGGCCTTAAGCAAGCCTCTCGAATGTGGTACCAGAAGCTGCAGTCAGTGCTACTTGAAATGGGCTTCAAGTGTGTCAAAGTTGACTCCAGCATCTATGTCTTTAGCAAGGACAGTGTGCAAATCATTCTCCCAGTGTTTGTGGACAACATTACACTTGCCTCTAACTCCCTCAAAGCCATACACTCTGTCATTAAGCAGCTGTCTTTGCATTTTCATCTTAGGGACTTAGGAGCCACTTCTTTCTTGCTCAGCATACAGATCACTAGGGATTGCCCAAATCACACTATCTCCATTTCTCAGCACCAGTATACCCTTGACATACTCGAACACTTCAGCATGCAAGATTGCAAGCCTGTGCTAACACCCATGCAGCCAGGACTTTGACTTTCAGCAGCTATGTCTCTGAAGACTCCTGCAGAAGTTGTTGCAATGAAGGACATTCCCTATGTCTCTGCTGTAGGTGCACTACTCTACCTTGCCACTGCTACCAGGCCCAACATCTCCCATACTGTCTCCACTCTATGTCAATTTGACAACAACCCCGGGATGGAGCACTGGAAGGCAGTCAAGCATTTGCTTCAGTATTTGAAGGGCACTGTGGACTTGAAGCTTTCCTATTCACCTTCCCCTTCACAATCTCGACAGCCCTTCCTCACCTACACAGATGCAGACAATGGTGGTGACTCAGACACTAGTAGGTCAACTTCAGGCTATGTCATTTGCATTGGGACAGGTGCAGTTAGCTGGTCTTCAAAGCTACAATCCCTTGTTGCCCTTTCAACTACAGAGGCAGAATTTATAGCAGCTGTTGAAGCAGGCAAGGAGATGCTGTGGATGAGGAACTTGCTACAAGAGCTGGGCTACCCTGTCAAAGGCCCTTCCACTTTCCTTATTGATAACCAGTCAGCTCTTTCTGTGGCAAAGAATCCAGAGCATCATGGGAGGATGAAACACTTGGACATGAGATATTTTTGGCTTAGGGATGCAGTTGAGGCAGGGACTCTAACTCCTGTTTATGTCCCTACTGAAGATCAAGTTGCTGACTTGCTAATGAAGTCTCTCTGTGTCCAGAAAGTTGCAAGGCTGTGGGGCATGATGGGACTGACTTAGTGTCGAAGCTAGAGAGTTGCTTCATCAGGAGGGACTGTTGTTATTCAAGGTTCTTCACCAACTCTCCTCTTATTTTCTTATCTTGAGATTTCCAGATTTTGTGTTACATTTGATCATATCTTTCTTTGTCCCGATGTGCTTAAGTTCTAACTCCACACATACATAGTACACATGCTTATAGTTCAGACTCTGCCTTTATGTGTATTATAAAAGAGTTCCTGGGTGGCACAACTGCTTTCTTCAGTTGCTCATATTGGACTCTAGTCCCCCACTTAGTGTGGTATTTGTAGTGCTCATTGGTTTAATCACAAGTCACCTTCTATTGAAGTTTAACATTCCATGCCTGACATATTGCAACCTACAGCACCCATGGCTCCTATGCCTATGCCTGCAGTGACAAGTCAACCCTCACACAGCAAATGTGCACCTATCCACAATGACAATGAATGCTACAATGTCTCATCATACACTTGAAAGCCAAAGGGTGCAAACATGACCACTGACATGCAGCCACCTGCAGAAGATGTGCCACCACTTGACAGCAGTGAGCACATGTAAGCTGCAACAATCACATCTGAAAGTGATCTACTCACTTATGAGGAAGCAATGTCATGCCCCAATGCAGCAGAATGGCTCACAGCATGCAAAGAGGAACTGCAGACCTTCCAATGCATGGAAGTCTACACAGAAGTCAACTGACCACATGATCACAAAATCATTGGCAGCAAGTGGGTATTTCACATCAAAATGGGACCTACTGGCAAGATCCAGAAGTACAAAGTGTGCCTAGTTGTGAAAGGCTTCACACAAGTTGAAGGTGTCAATTTTGATGAAACATTTGCACCCATTATGAAATTCTCATTGCTCTGCACAATCCTTACCATCACCACAAGACACAACTTTGAAGTTCACCAAATGGACATAAAGGCAGCCTACCTCAACAACATGCTCAATGGAGAAATCCATCTTGAGCCACACACAAGATTCAAACCTTCAACAGGTAAGGTCTCACATCTTAGAAAATCCATTTGTGGCACATACCAAGGTGGATGAGTCTGGTACAATTGCATCAAGAAGGAATTTGAAGTGCTAGGTTATATGCACTCAAATGCCAACCATTCCATTTTTCTAAAACACAACACATCCAGCAAGCTCATATGCATTGTTGTGATTTACATTGACAATATTGTACTCACATCACATGGTATTGAAGAAGCAGAAAATATGAAGGCAGTGCTAAAACATTCCTTTGACATGACTGACCTTGGCAAAATCAGCTGGATTCTTGGCATGCAGGTCACATATGATTGCAAATGCAAGACCATCATCCTTTTTTAGGAGAAATACATCAATGATGTTCTTCACAGATATGGTCACTACAACATGCACCCCATGGTCACCCCATTGCTCCAAAATGAGCAACTCACAAAGCTTGACATTCCAGAAGGGACATGACCTGACTTGGTGTGCACCATTGGCATACTCAGCCAACATACCACAATACCAGGCAATGCACATCTCTGCACTTTATATCACACCTTCTAGTATTTACATGCCATGGCACACCATATGTATTTGCACAGGTTATGGCAAGCGACTATGATTGAGATTAGGAACAGGAATATATTGCAATAGCTATCCAAAGAGTGAAGCAGTGCAAGCATGGCTGCAGCAATGAGAGTAGATGTGGATACAGTAGGTGCCACACACAGTAAGAGGAGTAGAGAGTCAGACACAATGGTAAGATGTCTGAGAAAGTTGCATAGTAAAGTCCCTATCTTATATAATATTTGCTAGTAGAGTTAGAACAGAGAGTGATGTGGTTAAGTACAAGTATGCCCATATGTAGGGGGACATGCATTGTCCAGAGTATGATGTGGTGTGGGCAGTCCATGGAAGAGGGATGTGAAGGATGGGAAGAGGTGAAATGTCATGTGTATGTGTGATGATGAAAGATACATGTAAAGAGAGTTAGCTGAGCAAAAGAAGGTGTAGTACACACACAAAAACTCAACAGCCCCCCTCACTTGGCACATGCAGAATGACAAGACCAAGAGTGGTGCACTGCATCTCAAACACAGTGTGCAGCAGCAACTTGGTTAGTGTGTCTGCAATGATGGATGCAGAGGGCAGGTGATGGAGTGTAACAAGTCCTTACCCTCTGCACTGTTGGATGAAGTGGTGCTTGATGTTGATATGCTTTGTCCCCTTGCCAACAATGGGATCATTTGTGAGATCAATCAAGCCCTTGTTATTGCTGAAGACAGCAAGCAGCAGCAGCAGTGAGATGCAGAGTTCATGGGTGAATGTGCAATACCACACTGCTTGCACAGCCATCTGAGAAAGTGAGATGTATTTGGCTTCCATAGACAACAGGGAGACTATGTGCTGGCACCAGGAGGACCACAAGATAGCACCATGGCAAGTGAAGAAGACAAATGTGCCTGTGGCACAGTGGTCCATGAGTGATGTGGCCCAGTCCAAGTCTGAGTGCATGGTGATAGTAATGCCATGCACACTGTCATACCGCAGTTCAAGTGAGATGGTGCCAGCCAGGTACCTGAGTACATGTTTAGCAGCTGCCAGGTGTTCAGGTGCTGGATTTGTTGCATATCAGGCAAGCAAATTCACTGCAAATGCAATGTCAGGCTGTGAAATGACAGCAGCATACATTAAACTGTTAGATTTTTGTGAGCACTACTATATCTTCATTCGACTCACTCCCATTACTCTACTGCATGTACACATTACATACTTACTACACCTCTGCAGACTATCCACTTACCACTCTGCATGACATGCATCACCTTTTTGTGTGATGCACATCACCCTTATTATGGAGCATGTTGTCACACTCCACCCACTACTCTGCATGATGCATGTTGCTCCCTTCATGGAGCTCCTTGTACTTTACAATACAATCTCCACTTCAACTTTACTCACATACAGTACTTAAGATGGACACTATACCTACAACCTCCTCAGACATCTCTGCACCTGTCTGACACACTTAAACCATGTCACATCACCTTTATTCATGTTTGCTACATTACTTGCTGCAGTGTTGCTCACTTTACATGTTCACTCAACTACCCACTGCAGATATGCTGTCTGCCCTACTCTCCCCTTTGGGGATCACACACTTGCTGCTTATCACCTATAAACTCTTGATCCTTGCCTGCCCCAACATGCACATACATAAACTGCCCATGACCTGCTGATAGATGGAGCACGTGGACATGCTGGCAGTGCCAGAGAACAGTATAAGCTGCATTGCAGGTGTGAGGGGCATAGTGATGGTGTTGCAACTGGCCATACCAAAGCATGCTACAATGTTGGTGATGTAATGTGATCAGCAGATGGTAAGGACCTTGTGGTCATGATTTCAAGACTGAGGTAGGTCTTTGTTTCACCTAGGTTGGTCATCTCAAAAGCAGTGGTGAGTGTGTGTTTGAGTTCAAGGATGTTGGGGAGGTTGCTTCTGAAGATTGTGATGTTGTCCACATATAGAACCAGGAATAAGAAGGACCCATTTCCCCATCAGACATACAGTCCTCCATCTGAGGAAATGTGATTGAGGTCAAGTGCACCAAGCAACCTGTCCATCTTGTCATTCCATTGTCATGTGGCCTGTTTCTGCTAAGAGCGGCCTAATGGACGGTCTTAGGGAAGGTCTAATATGTTACTCCTGGTAACCAAGGTTTGAACGTTGGTTTGATGAACGTAATAGAGGTTCCGAATGACGATGAAGAGTGGGATTAACGATATAGTTATGAGGATGATTCCACCGATAACGATACGAAGATCCAGTTTGACTTAGTGTAAGATGTCTTGATAGCTTTTAGAGTTCTTAGACTTAGTTAAGAAAGAATGAAGCGAGTAGCTGATGAGCTTAGATCAAGCGCAAGTATCAGGAGATTCCCTAGATTGCGAGGTTGACAAGACTGGGGTTTAAGACCACCAGTTTGTCAACTATTTATACAAAACTAGTGATCTAACTATAGTACAGTTACGCAGTAATGCGCAGTAAGTAAACGATAATGCGCAGTAAAGCGCAGTAAGTAACTGTCCATGTGATATAAGTGGCTCAGCCATAAACACGAAACGAACATGAGATAAACAAAGGTAAATAAGAGCGAGAAACAAGAGTCCTTGCTAATTGTATAGTAATAGTCCTTA
The DNA here is from genome assembly GCA_003314395.1 of Albatrellus ellisii. Classification (NCBI taxonomy): domain Eukaryota; kingdom Fungi; phylum Basidiomycota; class Agaricomycetes; order Russulales; family Albatrellaceae; genus Albatrellus; species Albatrellus ellisii. The sequence continues at coordinate 19,751 of QLPN01011877.1, forward strand.
GCAAGTAAATGTTGTAATAAATAAAGAAAGATAAAAGGAGAAAAGATAAGTCTAATATAGTACTTGGAGCTATGCTCACACTTAAGTATGTAAATACTTAAGTACTATAAAAGAGAAAGAAAATGATAAGTCCTTACTAAGTAAAGTGGAGCTAAGCTCACACTTGTAGTAATAATACTACACTTTACTAGTAAGTAAAATTAAAAAATTAAAAAAAAAGAAACCGTTACGAGGTGCCAAAGCAAGTGCCTCGTAACAGTTTCAACCCATAGATTGATTTGTGTAGATGGCAAACCTTGTTGGCCAGTTCTGGGATCTCAAATCCATCCAGTTGTTGCATGTATAGTTCTTCATGGATATTGCTTTTCAGGCAGGCACTTTTAACATCCATGGAATGGACATGCCAGTCATGGGTGGCCAAGAGGGTGAAGAGCAAATGCAGTGATTCAAATCACACAACCAGTGAGAATACCTCACCATAGTCAACACCTGGGCCTTGCTTGAACCCTTTTGCTACAAGTTGTGCACAGTACTGGCCATCATTCTTCAGTTTGAAGACCCATTTATTGGGTATGGTGGTGTGACCAGGTGGCAGGTCCACAAGGGACCAGGTCCCCATGCCTTCCATCATGGCCGATTTGTATTGACATGTGGCATCCCAATCTGTGGAGTTAGGGGATGTGTGGGCTTCATGTAGAGTAAGGGGATTGCTGAAGGTGACTGTGGTGGCCAGGAGTGCCAAGAGAGATGGTCTGGTGCCAGGGATCATGAAGTCCTCATCATCTGAGGAGTTGCACAGGACATCAGCATAGGTGTGATCACCATAGGTGCTTTTGCCATACTGAGTCAGACAGTGAGTAGTGTGTGTGGAACAGTGTGGAGGTGGAGTAGGTGTAATGGGCTCTGCAGGAGCAGGAGTGGTGGTCAGAGAGGATGGAGACATGGTGGGTGTGACTGGACTCAAGTCAGTGTAGAGGGCTTCTGGCTCACCTGATAGAGTGGCCCAGTGTGCACAGCCATGACCACCATCCCCATCATACTCAGCATGCAGGATGATGACCCCAGGGATGTGGTCTGAGAAGTGCATAGTGCATGTGCATGTCAGTACTGGTGGTGCCACAGACAGAGGCATGACAGGCAGTGCTGGACCATGCATCCATGGTGGTGAAGCAGGCATATGTGGAGGTGCTGGAGGCACATCTGTTGTGGTTTCAACTGCAGTAGTTGTTACAAGGCACTTGCTTTGGCACCTCATAATGGTTTTCTTTTTCTTTTTTTCTTTTTCTTTCTTATATTTTACTTACTATAAGTATAGTATTAACTACAGCAGTGAGCTTAGCTCCTACTTATAGTAAGGACTCATTTTCTTTTCTCTTTTATAGTACTTAAGTATTTACATACTTAAGCATGAGCATAGCTCCAAGTACTATAAAAGACTTATCTGTTTCTTTTATCTTTCTTTATTTATTTACATTTACTTGCTAAGGACTATCACTATACAATTAGCAAGGACTCCTCTTTCTTGCCTTTGTTTATCTTTGTTTACTTCTTGTTCATTTCATGCTTGTGGCTGAGCCACCTACTATATTCACAGATGTGTCTTAGGTCATATGATTTCATTGATTGCTGCACAATCATCATTGATCCATGAACCTTATTTACTGATACTATCTTTAGGACCCTGGTTTTGTATAAGTAGTTGAAAGACTGGCAGTCTAAAACCCCAGTCTTGTCAACTTCACAACCTAGGGATTCTCCTACACTGCACTTGATCTAAGCTTGTTACAAACTTGCTTCACTCTAAGAACTAAGTCTAAGATCTCTAAGTAACTCTAAACATTGCTGAGACACCCTAAACCTGTCACTCTGGATCCTCATTTAGTCATTGGTGGTATTGTCCTCATCACTATCTCATTGATCCCTCTCTTCATCATCATCAGGAATGGTTACTACACTTATCAAACACATATCCATTACCTTGTTACCAGGGGTATTGTTATAGCAGACCTTCCCTAAGACTGTCCAATAGGCCACTCTTAGCAGTAGTGGGCAGAGCCACAGGAGTTGGCCTGGGTGGTGGAGTGCTCAAGGTGTCATAGTCCAAGTGCCAGTCTGACTCAGAGCTGGATGAGGTATTGCTGCTGGAAGGTTGGGACAAGAGTGATGAAGGAGGCACTGTGGCAGATCTGGGAGGAGGCTGACAAGTGAAGGGAAAGTTCAGTTCATCAAAAACAGCATTGTGGGAGATGGTGACCCATCTAGCTTCCCAATCCCAGAATCTCCATGCCTTGGAGCCAGGCTCACATCCAATGAATACCATCTGTTTAGCATGCAGGTCAAGCTTAGTTCATCATTCTGCTGGTGTTGTGACATAAGCTAGGCATCCAAATGTGGTGAGGAGTATTCCAGTTGTGTGCACACTGCAGTAACCTGTTGTACATTTGAATCATGTAGAGGAGAGCATATTCCCAGAAGCCATGTGAGACTGATTGTCAGGCTGCTATTATTCTCCTTATTTTTCTCTTCTTTTTACTCTATTTTCTTATGTCTCTATCTTCATAGATCTTACAATCACTCTTGATCTATCCAAGTGATTCCCATGGTCATGCATTCCATTTCTTTGTCTTTATCAGCTGATGGCACGTATGTCATCTGATCTCTGATCAGCCCATTCTATATTTAGCTATGACTCATTCTTCTCACACTTACTGTGCATGCTCACCAATCCTTCTCACACCTGCTGTGGAGTATCACCAATCACTCTCACAGTTATTTCGGAGCCTCAGTCAGCACTTAAATGTCCTCTCTATTATTAGATATGACATCATTACTATACTTCCTCATATTCCGGCCCTATACTGTACTGCATGGTCTGTGTGTGCTTTAGGGTACTATATATACATAGGATTCCTA
>QLPN01011929.1:0-14426 GCA_003314395.1 Albatrellus ellisii
TGTTTATTGTTGTGTTGCATACATATTAGCATTATTGTTGCATTTACAGTGTCCTGTTTTGTCATATTCCTAATTATTGCCCATTTGTGTCATATTGTTGCATAGCTTTATTGCACTAACTCTCAATGTTTTTGTGTCTAGATAATCTTATGACTCACACCCCTCAGCATTTGTTGGGGTTGTGATTGTAGATTTCCCTCTCATCCTGCTGCAGCACCTATCATTTTGGAGCCCACCACAAGGGACTGCAAGTCAAGATTACATCTAGACACCACTACAATCTTCATCTGCACTGACAAACAAGCTCACCAGATATCAAAGCACTCTGAGATGAACTTGAGTGACTTGTCAGCCTGTTGCACTATTCACCACCTCCAGTACATCCTACATTTACAGAAGAAGAGCTAACTGATACACTGCACATTATCACCTGTAGATTTATCATTCATGACTGCAACTAGTGTGTTATTGTCTCCATTGTCTCTGATCTCAACCTCTATTCTGACTTCATCCTGACAAACCCATTCCAACATACTTCCACCACATATCCCACCAATGGCAACACAGCACACAATGCCCATGTGAGGCAATGGTAGTGCCCCAAAATTCAACCCAAAGCACCCCACAACCTCTGCCAGTATTTTGAGGACCTCAAGTTCCACTTTGACCTCACCAAAATAAGACAATCAAACATGAAAAATTCATGCCTGACACTATGTCAACATGGATGTCCAGGACTGCTAAGAGCAGGCTGTTGTATGGTCTTAGGGTTCTGTTTAAGCACTCCTGGTAACAAGATAAATGTTCCTGATGACAATGAAGAGTGGAATCAATGAAATAGTGATAAGGATGATAGCTCTGATGACTATACAAGGATCCAGAGTGATGAGTGCAGGATTTCTTAGTGACACTTAGTGACTTAGAGATCTTAGACTTAGTTCTTTATGGTTTATGAAGCAAGATGAAGGCAAGCTTTTTAGATCGACCACAGTATAGGAGAATCCCTAGATTGCAACATTGACAAGACTTGGGTTTAAGACCACCAGGCTTTGAACTACTTATACAAAACTAGATGTCCTAAAGATAATACAAGTGGTTAAAGTTCACTGATCAATGATGAGTGTGCAGCAATCAACAAGATCATGTGACTAACAACACATCCATAGTAAACTAAGTAAATAGCCACAAGCACAAGTGAAACAAGAGGTAAACAGAGATAAACAAGAGTTGAGATGTGATAAGTCCTTGCTAATTGTATAGTAATAGTCCTTAGCAAGTAAATGTGATAATAAACAAAGAAAGAAAGATGAGACTCCTTTACAGTACTTGGAGCTAAGCTCACAGCAAAGTATAAGAATACTACAGTACTGTAAAGGTGAAGAGATAGAGTCCTTGCTATATAGAGTTGGAGCTAGGCTCACAGCTGTAGTTAATACTATGCTCTAATAGTAAATAAAGTAAAAAAGAAAGAAAAAAGGAGAAAACAAAACTGTTATGAGGTGCCTAGGCAAGTGCTGCTAAGAGCAGCCTATTGCATGGTCTTAGGGAAAGTTTGCAATAACTATACCCCTAGTAACAAGGTAGTTGGTATGCACTTGATAAGTGTAGTAAATGTTCCTGATGACAATGAAGAATGGGATCAATGAGATAGTGATGAGGATGATACCACTGATGACTAAACAAGGATCCAGGGTGATGAGTTCTGGATGTCTTCACAATGCTTAGAGTGACTTAGAGATCTTAGATTTAGTTCTTATCAAGTTAAGCAAGATTATAGCAAGCTTAGGTCAAGTGCAGTATAGGAGAATCCCTAGATTGTGAAGTTGACAAGACTGGGGTTTAAGACTGCCAGTCTTTCAACTACTTATACAAAAACTGGAGTCCTAAGAATAGTAACTGTAAATAAGGTTCACAGATCAACAATGATTGTGTGGCAATCAATGGAGTCATGTGACCTCAGACACATCCATAGTAAGCTAAAGTAAATGTAGCCACAAGCACAAAATGAACAAGAAACAAACAAAGATAAACAAAGACAAAATAAGGTGAGTCCTTGCTAATTATGTAGTAATAGTCCTTAGCAAGTAAATGTTATAATAAATAAAGAAAAGATAAAAATGATAAGATGCTTTATAGTACTTGGAGCTAAGCTCACACTCTGGTATGTAAATACTAAGGTACTATAAAGCAAGAGAAGAATAGAGTCCTTACTAAGTAAAGTGGAGCTAAGCTCACACTTGTAGTAATAATACTACACTTTACTAGTAAGTAAGATAAAAAAGAAAAGGAAAAAGGAAAAAAACAAGTCTCTTACAAGGTGCCAAAGCAAGTGCCTCATAACAGCTGCATTGTCAGCCAGGATGCTGTCTTTCAGGAGAATGTCTTTCTGGTGCTCAAAGCTGTGTCCACCCCCACAGTCCTTGACATCTCCCCTCCAGCTCCTCCAGCTCCTCCCTCACTGGACTCCAACAATGAGGATGCTGGTGGAGACTCCAACTGCTAAGAGCAGCCTATTGGACGGTCTTAGGGAAGGTCTAATATGTTACTCCTGGTAACCAAGATTTGGATATTGGCTTGATGAACGTAATAGAGGTTCCGAATGACGATGAAGAGTGGGATTAATGATATAGTTACGAGGATGATTCCACCGATAACAATATGAGGATCCAGTTTTGACTTAGTATAAGATGTCTTAATAGCTTTTAGAGTTCTTAGACTTTAGAAGGAGTGAAGCGAGTGATTAACGAGCTTAAATCAAGTGCAGTATAAGGAGATTCCCTAGATTGTGAAGTTGACAAGACTGGGGTTTAAGACCGCCAGTTTGTCAACTATTTATACAAACTAGTGATCTAACTATAGTACAGTTTGCGCAGTAAAGCGCAGTAAGTAAACGATAATGCGCAGTAATGCGCAGTAAGTACGCGTCCATGTGATATAAGTGGCTCAGCCACAAGCGCGAGATGAACTTGAGATAAACAAAGGTAAATAGTAACGAGAAAAGGGAGTCCTTGCTAAATGTATAGTGATAGTCCTTAGCAAGTAAATGTTATAATAAATAAAGAAAGATAAAAGAGGAAAGATAAGTCTAATATAGTACCTGGAGCTATGCTCACACTTTAAGTATGTAAATACTTAAGTACTATAAAAGAGAAAAGAAAAGATAAGTCCTTACTAAGTAAAGTGGAGCTAAGCTCACACTTGTAGTAATAATACTACACTTTACTATGGTAAGTAAGATAAAAGAAAAAAAGAAAAAGAGAAAAAGAAACGCGTTATGAGGTGCCAAGGCAAGTGCCTCGTAACACCAACTCTGATGATTATGGTGATGATGATGACCACTGGGATGGCTACACAGCTGCCATTGACCCTCTACCACAGGGTGCTGGTCCTCCACCTACCCAGCCTAGTCTCACACCTGATATATCACCTGACTCTCCACTAGTTGATGGCCCTTTGCCTGTGTGGTTGGGTTCACCTCCTGCTGTCACAGGCATACCTTTGCCATATCTTGTCACTCCTCCCCATGCTCCACTGCCCAGCACCCCCCTGCAGTGTGTGTGTGCACACCAGTCAGCACAATGTGAGCATGATATTCCACTGCCATCCCTGGACTGGCATGGTGCTGCCCAGGCCTCTCCCAGCCAGCAGCACATTTGTGCTCATCTGGTTGCTGACAACTTCCTTGTGGTTTGCTGGTCTCAGCACATTACCTGCCATGCTGCCCATTTTCATGACAGTGCCTATGGACCTCATGAGTTTGTAGACATTCTCAGTGAGGGGTGGATCTTGGACAACAATGACATTTTCACCATGCCTTGCAGCACTCCCTTGGTTTCTTCCATGCTTTCTCATGCCATCTCCCACAACCCACTCACTATGAAACAAGCTCTAACCAGACCTGACTCAGACTCCTGGCACTCTGCATGCAAAGAAGAGCTATTCTCTCTCCACAACCTGCACACCTGGGGGCTTGTAGGTCTTCCCCCAGGCCACAACTTGGTTGGGAAAAAGTGGGTCTTTAAACAGAAGGCAGATGGGTGGTACAAAGTGCAACTTGTTGCCAAAGGTTATATGCAGGTTCATGGTGTTGACTATACAGAGACATTCTCCCTAGTTGTGCATTTTGAGTCCTTCCATACACTCCTTGCCATCACCATGCTTGAAGACTGGGAAGTTCACTCTATGGATGTCAAGTTGGCATTCCTCAATGGTGACCTGGATGAAGAGATCTACCTCATGGTTTTGTAGTTCCTGGTACAGAAAGGAAGGTCTGTCAGCTCTCCAAAGCCATCTATGGTTTGAAGCAGGTGTCTTGGCAATGGCACCATAAAATGCATGGTTCCCTTCTCAACCTATCCTTCATGTGCACCTTCTCTGATTTGGGCATCAACATCTCCACTTCCTCCAAACATCTCATAATAGTCCTATATGTCAACAACATCACTATCCTAGGCAGATCTATGGGAGAAGTAGAGGTGTGTAAGGAGATGCTGAAGTCACTCTTTCAGATGACTGATCTAGGAGAGATCAAGTTGTATCTAGGTCTTCATGTCACCAGATATAGAGCAGCATGTATGCTTGAAATCAATCAGGAGCCCTACATCATTGATATCCTTGATCATTTCCATCTTGCCAACTGCAACCCAGTTGCCACACCTCTTCCACCAGGGTCTGTGCCAGTGATGGCTAGCACTGACTATGTCACTTCCCCCTCCCTTCAGAGTGACTATCAACAACTGATAGGGTCACTACTATATGCTGCCATCATCTCATGCCCTGACATTTCCTTTTCTGTCATGAAGCAGTCTCAGTTCCTCTCCAATTCTCTACCCACTCACCTGCTGCTTGCACAACACATCCTTCACTACCTTAAAGGCACCCTACACTACCACATACACTATGATGGGGGACAACAAGCAGGAATGGTTGGTTATTCTGACTCAGACTTGGCAGCAGATTGTGATGACAGGAAGTCCATCAGGGCCTATGCATTCCTGCTTGGAGGCAGCACCATTGCATGGTCATCTAGAAAGCAGCATACAGTATCTCTTCTGAAGTGGAATACATATCACTTTCTCAGGCTGCAGTGCAGGGGATGTGGCTACAGTCATTGCTAGTGGAGATCAGTTTTGGTTTCTCACTCCCTCTCTTACCTTATGGTGATAACAAAGGATCCATTGACATTGCTACCAATCCTGTCATTACCTGTGGTACCAAACACATAGACATTCAACACCACCATATTTGTGAGTGTCTTGCTTCTGGTTCTATTTCTGTTCATCATCTTGCCTCCTCTCTCATCACCACTGACATTCTGACCAAGTCCCTTTCCTCTCCCTTGTTTGCTCTCCATTGTTCTGGTCTTGGTTTAGTAGAGTGTCTCCAGTAGGGGGGGGGNNNGGGGGGGTTGACATGACTCTGAATGATCATCTCCTTCCTCATTACTGTAAACACATGCATACACAAACATATATGTGTACACACATACTGTTGTTCATAGCACTCTGGTCCATGTATTACTATACTTACTATAAGTAGCCAGTGTCAGGCTTCATTTATGGAGTGTTATATCTCTTCATTCTTTTCATTTTCATTTATGTTTCTTTTGATGATCTGATAAGATAAGATCTTGTTATCTTTCTGTTGTCTCATCTTATCTTATTATATCTCACTTACTGCCATTACAGTCTAGGATATTCTGGCTATGCCTAGACCATGAGGTCATAACATGTGCCTTTGGCCTGTTCCATACTTACTGCGGTATTGTACCTTGTAGCCTGCCCTATAGTATACTGCACTGGTCCATGCACCTTACCTTAGAGTGTATAGGCTTACTTAGTATAGCTGAATATACCCCAGCTAGTTATGGCTGGATTTCCTCTTCTTTAGGTGTGATCCTTTAGTTGAGTGCACCCAGTGCATCTACTGGTTTACATGGAATTCACATAATCCCACATCAGTGGTAAATGCAGACTCTGATCTCATAGCCAGTAGTGTCATTGTAGATGAGTAAGAACTATTTCAGTTCCACTCTTGCACATGGCCTGTGATTATCAGGACTAGCTATTCCTTCACTTCACACACCTGCCCCACTCACTACACCAGGATGATGCATGTCCCTCCTGCATATGGGCACTCTTGTACTACAATATGTACTCTCTGCCCCAACCTTGTTGGGCAAAACACTATATAAGATGGCATACATACCTTACATCTCCTCAGACATTGTCTGCATAGTCTGAGTGAGTAGCTCCCTCCATTTCATTCTCTCTTCACTTACCACTTCCCGGCAGCATACTCTCATCATGTTGTGTCACCTTACTGCATTCACTTCCACTCCTCTCTGCTGCAGATGCTATCTGCTATCTCCCCATTAAGGGATACTTTCTCCTTAACACTTATAACAACTTTGTTTGCCCTTGCTTGTCCAAACCTGCATGTACATGTGGTTCTGTCATCCACAGTGGGAGCACAACAACTGATTCCTCCCTTTCTGCCAGGTTGGATTTTCACCTTTGATAGTGGCAAGGGAGGATTGGCTCTTGGTACATTTTTATGAATCAAGAAGGCAAGCTCTGATATTGGCTGGAAAGAGGGTGGATATTTTGGCAGTGCAAAGGATGGCCAATGAGAGGTGACCCCAGGACAGCAGGAGAGCTTGTAAGTGGATGAAACAGAAATGCTGATCCAGAACTTGCATGCTGGAGGTGGAGAAACAATTATGGTGATGAGCATTGCATGTGTGTAGCAACAGACAACAACCATCAGCAACATCAGGTGAATACAGTGACATTAACATGCTGCATGTGATGATCATTCACTGTTATGAGGCACTTGCTTAGGCACCTTGTAATGGTTTCTTTTTCCTTTTTCTTTTTCCTTTTTTATCTTACTTACTATAAGTGTAGTATTAAATGCAGCTGTTAGCTTAGTTCCAACTTATAGTAAGGACTCTATCTCTTATCCTTTACAGTACTATAGTATTCATTTACTCAGCTGTGAGCTTAGCTCCAAGTACTGTAAAGCACCTTCATATTTACTTCCTTTCCTCTTTATTTATTATAACATTTACTTGCTAAGGACAATCACTATACAATCAGCAAGGACTCATCCCATTTAGTCTTTAATTGTCTTTATTTTGTTTCACTTGTGCTTGTGGCTTCTTACTTGTAGTTTACTATGGATGCAACTTAGTCACATGATCTCATTGATTGCTGTGCAATCATCATTGATCTGTGAACCTTAACTACTTGTACTATCTTTAGGACTCTTGTTTTGCACAAGTCATTGAAAGCTTGCAGTCTTAAACCCAAGCCTTGTCAACATCACAAGCTAGGGATTGTCCTATACTGTGCTTGACCTAAGCTCACCCTCATCTCACTTAAAACCCTAAGAACTAAGTCTAAGATCTCTAACTCACTCTAAGTGTCACTAAGACATCATAAACTCATCATACTGGATCCTCATTTAGTCATTGGTGGTATCATCCTTGTCACTATCTCATTGATCCCACTCATCATTGTCATCAGGAACAGTCACTATGCTTATCAAGTGCATACCAACTACCTTGTTACCAGGGGTATTGTTATTATGAACCTTCCCTAAGACCATCCAATAGGCCACTCTTAGCATTATTAGTGATGAAGGCAGCTTTCCATTCATCACCATCCTTGATTCATACATTGTTATAGCCCCAATGTATACCCATTTCAGTGAAATACCATGCCCCGTGAAGACAATAAATCAATGCTGAAATAAGGGGAAGTGGATAACTATTTTTGATCATCATATCATTGAGCTTGCAATAATCTTGAACAGGTTGTAAATCTCCAGATTTTTTCTTGATGAAGAAGAATGGTGAAGCCATTGGAGATTTAGATAGATGAATGTGACCACTTTTCAAGTTCTCTTCAATGAACAATTCCAATTGTTTTTGCTTGTCCAAGGATAGATGATAAACTTTACCAGCAGAAGGTTTCACACCTGGTTTAAGTTTTATAGCATGATCCCAAGGATGTCTTGGAGGTAGTTTGTCAAAGGCTTCTTTATCAAATACCCATTTGAAATAATGATATGCTTTGGATACTATGTCTTTGAACATCTTCAACTTTTTCTTTTCTGCTTCAATGGCAAGATCTTGGCTAATGTTTTGAATGGCTGCCTCCATTTCCTTTTGATCTATCATCACCATTAAAATCCTATCATCTGTTTCTTCAGCTATAATTCATTCTTCAGCTTCTTCATGAATGTCTTAGTTTTGCTGCTTCATCAATTTCTTGTTTGACTTCCATACATGTCTATTGGCTTTAAGACATACTTCACATCTTCAAGGGCATCTGGTGAAATGTATTTTACCCTGCAACCAATCAATTTTGGGATTATGGATTTTCAACCTTGATTCACCAATGATAAAATATTTCTTGCCCAAATTACAGACTCCAAAAGTAGTGTGTTTGGTATGGCCATTTATGGATATAATGATGTTGATCATTGCTTCAATAGATCCTCCTTGGTTGAGTGATCCATCAATGTTATAGACAGGAATGGGATATGTGAGTTTCCTTGTGTTTAGATTGTTTTTCTTCATGAATTCTTTCTTGACATATAACCCTGTTGCTCCTGAATCTAGTAGAGTGTCTACTTCCAAAGTAGCTCCACTATCCACTGTTTTGACTTTGATTTTTGATTCAGGGAATTTTGTGATGTTGAATGTCCTAATGAATTCCTTTTTCTCCAAAGGAGGAATAACCTTTTGCACTTGAGGCTTCACTTCAGACTGAGAGCAAGATGGAACAATGTGTGTTAAATGATTTAGGGTACAAGCATTGAGATGATCAATGTCCATGTCATCAGTCTGAAGCATAGAAAACCTGTTGTAGGATGGCAAGCTCATGCTCAGTTCCCATCCAACCCAAAACCTGACTGCTATGCTCCACTCTTTGGATTGTTTAGTTGAAGACCACATACCTGGAACTCCTTCTGCATTTCAGCCAAGAAGTCTGTCTCTGTCAATGCATGCATCTCTTGGAGGGTCCTTGCATTCCCCCTCCTTTATCATTATGGATCAGTACATTCCTGCATGAAATGCCCTTCTTTTCTGCAATTGAAACATAAATGCAGGCATGGTCCTCTAGCCCTGTTGATGTCCATAGGTTCTCCTACTACTGGAGGAGTGGCAGTGTTATCTCAATGAGCTACAAAATTCCTTTGTTGTCCCTCAGGACATCCAAATGATTGTTGCAAATTTTGGGGTTGTCAATGTCCACAAGTCATTTCAAAGGTTTGCATGTCCTGCCATGCATATGCATGAATGCATGCTTCTTTGAACCATTCATCCAAGGATGTTGGCAATGGTGTTTCAAGGTAACAGGATTGTAAAATGGGATGACTCATTCCCTTTTTGAATAATGTGGTAAGTGCACCGTCATTATACCCTGAAGCTGTTTTGTATAAGAGGAATTCAGTAATATATGCTGATTTCCTTGTGATATATTTGTGAGTTTTTGCTGCACCATTTATTCATCATTATGATCTCCAAATGTAATTTTCATAAGTGTTTAAGAGCTCATTTAAATCTGCAAATGGTTCATCATGATGCAATGGTTTGACTCAATGTGCTTCAATCTGTCGCAATATTCATTTTTTCCATTCTTCAACATATCCTCCTTTGATATATGATAACATCACCATATTTTTGTCACTATCAAAGGGAGTTGGTTCAGTGACATGAACTTTGGGAAGGCAGACATGGGGTGGCTGGCCTGTTCCTAGCCCTGAAGTTGAACCTGCACCTTCTGTTCTTGATAGACAATTCATCAGATTCATCATCACTTCCTGCTGGTGGATCATCTTCTATTGATCCATAATCATCTTCATCATCTGCACAAAAGTCAGTTGATCAAGGTCTTGTTCCATTTGTTCAAATACCACAGAGATTGTAGAGTTGCAGCTAAGGCTGTACCAAGATCTGCAATCCCTGAGTCTAAGTGGTGTGATGTGGTTGGTTCTTGATCTGCTAAATTTGCAAATTGATTCCTCAAGTATGAGTCTGGCTCTTCACTGTCTTCCTGATGTTGAGGAGGGGGATTGTTGTCTCTGACTCCAATTGCTGCTGGGTCCTTGAGACAGTTTGTGCAATTATTTGTCAAATTATTTCAATGAGGGTTCCTGTGCTTCTGTAGTTGAGCAATGTTAAGTTGATTGCATGCTCAGTCATACAAGAAGGTCACTCATTATTCCTCAATAAATTGTGTGTATGATTGAGCTGATGAAAAGAAACACCATGAAAACTTTGAACAGAGATATGTCTATGCTAGTATGTAGACATCTCTGTACCTCTAGTGATATACAATGCAAAGTAGTGGAATAGATTGATTTGAAATGCACAATCAGGATGCAATGACAACTCTATGAGGACAGAGGGAGGGATAAGATGTGGGTGTGCAAAGTAGTACCACAACTCATGTAAAAAGAGTTTAGGTGGGTACATAATTCAATACCTTTTATCTTGAGTCTTCCACCTTTCTAACCTTGGGTCTGGAAACAACCAGAGAGAGAATCTCTTGTAGTCAGTGTTGGGCTCATTCCAACATTGAGCAATGATACATGTGTGCCACACAAGTAGATGACAATGTAGATGGAGTCAGGTGATGGATGGGCAATGTACAGGGAGAAGCAAGTAGAAGTTGACGCATAGACCTTCATCTAAGAGGTGTTCTATCCTATAGCAAATGTGAGGGCAGTGTGTAGAATGCATGGGTGGTCCCAGAGCTGTTTTAAGATCTATAAGATCCCCAGGGATTGGACCAGTTGTTGCTCTTGTTCCACTTAAATGTCCATGCTACTGGATCATCCTGTTGAAGAAGACACAGGTCCAAGGGTGCTGTGTGGAGGAGGTCACTGGGTGCAAGGTGGAGATGTAGGGGCCAGACACTATAATGTCCAACCAGTAATTGTAAAGTGGAGGTGGGTGAGCAAGGGATGTAAGGCTTTGTCCACAAGTCACAAGTACACTCACTTTCATACTTTTGCCATGAACAGTGATGACAAACAGTGAAAGGAGTGTGAGGGAAAAATCAGGAACATTGAAATCGGGGGGGTGCATGACACAGGTCTTGTGTTAGCACAATAGTGTAGAAGGGATGGCAGACATAGTGCAGATGGTTGTAACATCCACTAGGGGAGGGTGGAGGGATGAAGAGGTGAGGATTGCAGTGGAGGAAGGAATTCTGATCAATTGTGAGGCTGACACTGACATTGAAGCCAAAAACTGAGGAAAAAGCTAAAAAAACAGAAGAGACAATCATGCTTCAACTAGTGGATATCTCAGATATATTAGTGCATAGTAGAAAGGAAAGAGAACCAGCACTCTACCTAGCAGATATCCCAGATGATCAGAACTGAGGGATAACACTAGGAGTCATATAGTATATATAGTACAGTACTCTAGAGCAGGCATATGGACTAGCAAAGGCTGTACAGTAGAGTTAACAATAACAGCCAATCAGAAAGAGGATGACTGATGTCTGCAGTGAGTGTGAGAAGAACTAGTGATACTCCACAGCAGGTGAGAGAGAGCTGAATGAGCATCTGCAGTGAACATGAGAAATGAGTCATGACTACTTCATAACCAGGCCAATCAGAGATTGGATGACAGATGGGTCATTGGCCAATAAATACAAACATGAGGAATATATGATCTTGAGAATTGCTTTGATAGATCAGGAGTGATTGTAGAATCTGTAACAATAGAGATATAAGAAAAATAGAGAGAATAAAAGGTGGTCTGACACATTGCCTGCCAGAAAAGAATAGATCCCCCCCCTGAGATTTGTCCCTCCTCTCCCATCCAAGTTCAAAGGTGAAAAAGCACTTTTTGCCCTTCCTTCCTTGTGTCTCAGTCTAGAGAGCACATGTACCTTGTAGGTCACATTTGATTGTGTTTATTGTTGTGTTGCATCCACATTAGCATGATTGTCACATTTACAGTGTCCTGTTTTGTCATATTTTCCTATTATTGCCCATTTGTGCCATGCTATTGCATAGCTTTGTTGCACTAACTCTTAACATTTTGGTGTCTAGAGGATTGTATGACTCACACCCCTCAGCATTTGTTGTGGTTGTGATTGTAGATTTCCCTCTCATCCTGCCACAGCACCTATCAGCACTGCAGTCTCTATGTCCTTGAGTGGATACACATTTTCATGATCATGCTGTTGGAGGACAATCTGTAGATGCAGAGTAATGCATTCCCATAGACTAGGTAGGAAGCCCTCAGAATAGCAGTTACCCTACTCATTCTCTGAGAGCCACTGGCACTTCACAGGAAACCCACAATTACTACAAATTGGCAATGGTAGTGAGTGAAATCACTGAGTGATTGCATACCCAAAAGTCTGTGCTCTTGTATGAGAAAAGATAAATCAGTGTGAGTCCACTTCTGAGTGACCCTGGATCCCAGATACTGTTCATATATTTCTGCCTTGAAATTGTCATATATTTTCCCTGTATCTTTGTATGTAGGGAGCATCATCCAAAGGTCCTTGTTACAAGGCACCTGCTTTGGAACCTCATAATGGTTTTCTTTTTCTCTTTTTCTTTTTTCTTATATCTTACTGACTATAAGTGTAGTATTAACTGCAGCTTGAGCATAGCTCATACTTATAGTAAGGACTCTATCTCTTTCTTTATAGTACTACAGTATTCACATACTGAGCTGTGAGTTTTACTCCAAGTACTTATTTTTTCCTTTTTTCCTCTTTCTTTATTTATTATAACATTTACTTGCTAAGGACTATTACTATACAATTAGCAAGGACTCATCTTATCTCATCTTTGTTTATCTTTGTTTATCTCTCATTTGCTTTCACACTTGTGGCTGAGCCACTTACTATATCCATGGATGTGTCTTAGGTGATGTGGCCTCATTGATTGCTGCACAATCTTGTTGATCCATGAACCTTGTTTTTACTTGTCCTATCTTTAGAACTCTGGTTTTGTCTAAGTAGTTGAAAGACTGGTGGTCTTAAACCCCAGTCTTGTCAGCTTCACAATCTAGGGATTCTCCTATACTGCACTTGACCTAAGCTTGCTATAATCTTGCTTCACTTGATAAGAACTAAGTATATGATCTCTAAGTCACTCTAAGTGTCACTAAGACATCCTAAACTCATCACCCTGGATCCTTGTTTAGTCATTGGTGGTATCATCCTCATCACTATCTCATTGATCCCATTTTTCATCATCATTAGGAACATTTACTATGCTTATCAAGCATGTACCAACTACCTTGTAACCAGGGGTATAGTTATCACAAACTTTCCCTAAGACCATCCAATAGGCTGCTCTTAGCAGCAGTGATGTGACAATTTGTCCCAGAAAATACAGCCCTTCATGCCAGACTCATAGCCTATGAAGGTGAGAGGTCTGCACTTTGGGTAGAGCTTACTGTGCTGGTGGTCAGGCAACTTAACCCATGCACAACAGCCAAAGACTTGCAGGTGTGGAATGCCATGAATCCCTTCTGCAGGAAGCCACAGTGACCAGGGTGTGTACCAACACAGGTGATGGGTGGGCAAAACATTGAACATGTGCACTGCAACATGCATGGCGTACTCCCAAAATCCTGATGAAAGTCCAGCTCTGTGGAGGAGGTTCAGTGCATGATCAAGGATTGAATGGTTCCACCATTCAGTGTGGCTGTTCTGCTGAGGGGAATACAGCACAGTGAGTTGGTGAGCAACACCTTTGCTTTGCAGATTTTGAGCAATGGAAGCAGCCAGATACTCCCCCCCACAATCCATGTGGAGAGCCATGGGCCAGTGACTGAAGAGGGTATGAGTATGCATGAGGTAGTGATCCAACATGCCAGACAACTGGTCTTTACAATGCAAGGGGTACACCATACCAAAACCAGAAAAGTTGTCCAAGAAAGTTGTGAAATAGAGGTTTTGGGTGCCCAGTGATGTAGTGCTGACAGGCCCAACCAGGTCTGAATGGACCAGGCCAAGCACTTCAATGGCACATGAGTGGGAGTGGCAAAATGGCACCTGAGGGAACTTCCCAAGGAGACAGCCAGAGCAGAGAGCAGAGGAGCTCACAGAGGAAGGAGGTGAGAAATGGGACAGCTGTGATGGTTGGATATGGCTGACAATGGCCTCAGAAAGATGCCCAAGATGCTCATGCCAGAGGCAAAGTGATGGGGACACAATGGTGTGGATGGATGGGATGGTGTGAAGGGACAACCAGTACATGCCTTTATCAAGGTGACCAACACTGTAGACATGGCCCTCATGAGAGATGGTGCAGATGTGGTTGTGGTAAGTGATGCAGAAACCAAGGGCATCCAGCTTACTGATGGAAATGAAGCAGCCACTCATAGAGGGGATGTGCAGCACACTGGAAAGAGAAAGGGCCTGTCTGGCAGC
>QLPN01011943.1:0-13304 GCA_003314395.1 Albatrellus ellisii
GTGCAGGAGGAATGTGTGTGAGGCCAATGCTATGTTGAAGCCAAACAACTGAAGGAATGCTAAGACAACAAAAAGGACGATTGCACTTTGACTAGTGGATATCCCAGATATATAATCAGTTAAGTAGAACAAGAGAAAAGGGAAGCTACTGTACCTAGTGGATATCCCAGATGATCAGAACTGGGGAATAAACTGCTAGGAGTCCTATGTATATATGGTACCCTGAAGCATGCACAGACCATGCAGTACAGTATAGGGCCAGAGAATGAGAAAGTAAAGTAGTGATGTCATACCTAATAATTGAGGAATGGCATGCAGTACTCATACCCTGTGGCTAGCATGACCATGTCAATGTGCACAAGTGCCATGCCATCTGTCAGGACTGACAAACCTACGATGGGCATCATGGTGAATGTCTTGCAATCCCGACTTATCCCTGCCTCCTTAAGGGGAGCTGCCTTGGAACTAGGCCAAGGGGTGAGAGGACTCAGCCAGGTAGAAGGGGTGGAACCAGCTGTAACAAGCTGGAGTCTATTCATCTAGCTACCTCACTACTTATAGTACTAGAACATGTGCACAGACCAGGTGCAGTGCCTAAGGGCAGGTCTACAGTAACTAGATGTGCAGCAAGTGTGAGAGTACTGCTGACAGATGTGCAGCATCTGTGGGAACCATCCCTGAGATGACCATAATGACAGTAAGTAAGATATCTAATCAGATGAAGATAAGATGAAGATAAAATGATCTTATCTAATCAGATGATCTAAAGAGAAACTGTTGAAATATCTACTGTATGTCGTCAATGCATCTATTACCTCTCCTTTTCGTTTGGCATTCCCCTTTTCTCCACTGGCATGTACACATTACCATAACTCCTTGGAGCAATCACCTACTCCCACACCACCAATACTCTGGATGACATGCGTCCTTCACACATATGGACATCCTTGTACTTTAGGACCATTCTCTGCTCTAACCTTCCTCTTCACCTACTATATAAGATGTACAATATGTGCTACATACCCTCAGTAGTTGTCTTACAACAACACTGGGTGAGTACTCCCACTTTAACATCCTATCCTCATTCTCACCACAGTCCTGCAGCTTCTCACATCGCATTGTGGCACTTTCTTCACTGCCCACACCTAACCTACATGCTGCAGATATGATCCCTATGCTTTCCCTGTATTGGGGTTACATAGATACAATGCTGATGCTCATAGTTGTCTGCCATAACCTGCACAAACAGAAACATAAAGGAAAGTAAAAGAAAAGAAATAATATAATGGCAGGGAATAAGGTCAGTGATAGGAGTCTGATGCCATCCTTGAATATGACCACATCATGTACTAATGCAAAGGAAGTCAGCAAGTAGGGATATGGAGAGAAGGGTCAGCAGACATGTGTGGAGCAGAGATGCTGGCCTGCCACTGTGCTAAATGTGCATGCCAGATTTGATGCAATCTATGCACCATGGTTTGAGCTGCCCCATGATGCTGCCACTGCTGCCATGACATGTGTGGCCTTGTGCACTGTGTAGTTGCTAGCTGGCACCTCAGCCATGCAGTGCCTGTCAAGTGCACTGTGGTGAGGGTGCAGTACTGGGCCACATGCAAGGTGCTATTCATACTGTGGCAGTGTGGGTCAGTAGGGGCCCACATGCTGTTGACACAGCAATGATGTGGGTGCACAGGTGTGCAGTGCCTATTAGGCATGCTGTGGTGGGAGTGTGGTACTGGGCTGCATGTGGCATGCTGTTTGGAAGGGGGCTGGGTACTGTTGCAGTGGCAGCATGGGTGCATGGGTGGGCATGGGAGGATGGACATAACAATTGCCTGCATCATCTTCAGTGGATGCAGGTGCTGGTACAGTGGCTGCATGGCAGGGAGGGTGTGTGGCTGCAGGGCCAGATAGTCTGTGGGGATAGCAAATGAGTCAGCTCAGCTCCTGCATGCAATTTGCTTTTTGTTATGATAAAATGATATATGCAGCCAGGCCATGCAGCACATGGTGGTGGTGGGTAGCCAACACATGCAGCATAGTCAGGTATGATGAGCAGCCAGCACTGCAGCACACAGCAGTGGTGAGCAGCCAATATGCATGTAGTGTGGGGGTAGAAGCTCAGGTGTGATGAGCAGCCCATAGATGCATGCAATAAATGGCAGTGGTGAGCAGCCAGTACATGCAGCATGGGGGCAGTGAGTGGTGGTTCAAAAGCCAGGATGCATGTGCTGGCACACTGGGTGTGGTGCACCATGTGTGTGCTGTGATGCCATGCACTGCCATGCACAGATTGTAGCGCCATTATCTGAACCATGTGGCATTTTTAACTTACAACTGTCCTTCCCTAATAATATAGACTAGTGTAAAAACCTGTTGCATTGCAACATGGAGTAAAAGGATATCATCTGAGAAAGTATACATAGATTGTTGCAACAAAAAATAAAAGGAAAAATTGCTCTACCCAATTACAGACCAAGTCTGACTTATGGACCAATCCCAATTCCAATTGCCTCTCCAGCTGTAAAGTATAGACCTGCTGTGTCACAACATTGGCTAAATAAGACATAATCAAATATTCATCTGTGACATTACACATAGGCTGCAACAGAACAGACCTTGTCCCTGTCCCTGTCCCTGTCTCTGTCCCCATCTCTGTCCCCATACCTAGTGATCATCCCTGTCTATCAGCCATGAAAACTATACCCATAGCAATGATGGCATGTGGGAGTGTTGTCAATTACAAATAGATAGAAGGGCAAAAAAAAACATCTCCTAGACTGTGAAAAGACAAAGCAAAACAGAAACATCAACTGTATAGTTACTATTGTAGACTGGAAAACCAATAGACCCATACCCATACCCATACCCATTGGCAAAGCCTATGTGGGTGCATTGTACTGACAATGATCACTACTCACCTATCTCCCTGTCCATCATCTCCACACCTGAGCAAAAGGAAAGTCAAAGATAAAATATGAATATGGTAATCAACACTGCCAAAGCATTTAAGTATAGATGCATAAAAATAGAAGAAAGAGAAACATGATTGTATAGCCAAAGTACTCATGGATATATGATTCAATACAAAAAAAACATAGGCTGAACAGAACCTACCAAGTGGTTTGCAAAATGTGTACATAGAGTAAACATCTGTTGGATTGAAATATCAACTAATAAGACATAATTACAGTTGTAGATATATATATTGCAACAGAGAATAAAAGGAAAGAATGATAGATGTAAATGGAAGTGGATGAACAATTGGCACAAAGTTAAATAGTTTTGATAGTTCTGTTGACAGAACACATACCTGTGATGTTGTAGGGAAGTTAATGGTTCCTATGTGAGTTGAGGATGAAAGAAAGGAAAAAGAGGGCACAATGTTCATCTGCTGGTGTACACCAGCACAGTGCAGCAAATGTGCAGCATGTGGTGCAGCAGTAGCACAGGCAAGGTGGTGGCTGTACTGTTCATATGGTGGCAGCATGGGCAGGTAGGGGGTTGTGTGCTGTTGACACAGTGGTGACATGAGTGTGTGGGCCAGCACAGAGGGGGAGGTATGTACCAATCACCTGCATGGATGTGGGTGGTGAGCCAGAAACCTGCTGCACTGTGCTGGAACAGTGGCAGTGCAAGTGTGCATGTGGGTGCAGCACCCTGGCACAGCAGTGGCATAGGTGGCCAGGTGGGGTCATTGATACGTGGTGTGCTGGGCTGAAGGGAAATACCAACCACAACCACAACAATAACTGGAGGGTGCGAACTGTAAGGTTCTCTAGACACCAAGGTAGAGAGAGTTAGTAGTTAAGAGTGATCAGTGCAATATCACAACACAACTGGGGCAACAAAGGGAGATGTGACTTGGACCACAAATGGGGAAATATGACATGATAAAGAGAATGCAATGCAATATGGACCACAATGAAATGAGGAACACAATGCAATAATAGATGTGACCTATGAGGAATGTGCACTTTCTTGATAGTAAGACATGCAGAGGGAAGGTCAGAATGTGCTTTTTGCAAACAGACTTGGACAGGGAGGAGAAGTCAAATTGTGGGCAGGGGAAATCTGGTCTTTTTGACTGAAGATGCACTATCTAAATACAAGTCTTGCTCCAAGGCTGGAGCACAACAAAACACAACAGAAAATTTACAGTGCAGGGTTGATCATAGGGATATTTGAAATGAAGTGGAGTCTGGATGTGAGTGAATAAAGTATTGTACTATAGTGGATGAGCAAAAGAGGAATAGCACCAATCACACCAAAAGCTGACTTTGTGACTCATGCCTCTATGGTTACTTTGTTGGGTCTAGACTGTGCTTTGGCCTATTCATCCTATTAGTCTTGCCCCTCATCAGCTGAGCCCAGTGTTGTATTCTGATATCTAAGTAATTGGGTGATTGATGTGACAGTGGATGATTGTCACACATGGCATGTTGATGTTGCTGTGTTTGCCTGTTGTCACTGATGGTCATTTTCTGGCATTATGTGCACATGGTGCTCATCATTGTAATAGCTGCACACTGTTCATTCAGTGGTGGCATGGGCAGGTAGGGGGCTGTGTGCTATTGGCATAGTGGTGACATGGGCATACAGGTGGACACAGGAGAACATATGTACCAGTTGCCCACATTGTCTTGAGTGGACATGGGCAAGTCAGGCAGGTATGTTGCTGTGCTGTGCCAGTGCAGTGGCAGTGTGGGTGGGCAGGTGGTGGCTGTGTGCTGATCATACAGTGGCAGTGTGGGTGCATAGGGAGTGGCATGCTGTTGAGATGGTGGTGACACAGGTGTACAGGTGGGCACAGGAGAAGCAATGTACCAATTACCCACATTGTCTTGAGTGGATGCAGGTGGGGTGGACAGGCACATTGTTGTGCTGTGCTGGTATGGTGGCAGTGTGGGTGAGGAGGTCTATAATCTTGAAAATCAAAATCAAAATCACCATAAACTTCTAATAGCTTTATATATTCAATAGTGGCCATGCTGTATTGGCACAGTGGCAGTGTGGCCAGGGCAGTAGTGGCCATGTGCTGTCCATACAGCAGTGGCATGGATGAGTAGGGGGCTGTGCATTGTTGAGACAGCAGGGACATGGGCATGCAGGTGGGCACAGGAGGGCAGACATACCAATT
Source organism: Albatrellus ellisii (assembly GCA_003314395.1). NCBI lineage: Eukaryota > Fungi > Basidiomycota > Agaricomycetes > Russulales > Albatrellaceae > Albatrellus > Albatrellus ellisii. The sequence goes on from QLPN01011943.1 coordinate 5,141, forward strand.
GCCCATGTCATCTTGAGTGGATGTGGGCAGGGTGGGCAGGTAAGTTGCTGTGCCATGCTGGTACAGTGACTGCATGAATGAGGAGGTGGTGGCTGTGCTGTACTGCCATGGCATGGTGGCATGGGTGGCCAGGTGGTGGCCACCCACTGTTGGTACAGTGGCAGTGCAGGTGAGGAGGTGGTGGCTGCACTGTATTGGCACAGTGGCATGGGTGGGCAGGTGGTGGCTGTGTGCTGTTTGTATGGCAGCAGTGTGGGTGGATGGGCACATTGCTGCACTGTGCTGGTATATGGTATGGGGATCACAAGGAGGTGGCCCAGCACATGCACCTCATCTTCCCAATGGGTCAGCCATGGCTGTGAGGGAAGGGAGTGGGCACAACACACCATTGAACAGCTCACACAGTGGCTCAATGAGTGTGAGCTTCATGTTTGCCACCAGCCCACCAACATTGTGGTGCATCTTGATGGTGGCACTCATGGCAGATGCACCAGTCACCAATGGCCTCATGCATGAGCTTGGCTGTGACAGTGCTGATGACCCCACTGCTGACAGCACTGATGATGCAGCCTGTGGGCCTGCAGATATCATGGATGCACATGATCACCACACAGCCTCCAGGCTGACATGAAACTTTTCTGCAAGCATTGGTGTTGAGAATATCACAGGGTCATGCACATGTGGTGCATGCAGGCCATCCATGGCATTGTGTGATGGCTTGCATGGTGGCACCCACCTGTTGGGGAACATTTTGTGCAGTGTGGCATGGTGTGTGCTCCATGTGCTGGGGGTTGGCAGGTGCTGGGGGGCTTGGTTGTCAGATTGGGTCATACAATCCTGGGAGGTGGGGCACTTGTCTTCCTTGAGTGGGTGTTCATCCTCAGTGAGTGGGCATGGGGCAGGGTACCCTGCTGTCTGCCAGTCTCAGCAGGGGAGAATGGAGTAGTGACATTGTGGGCATGTGAGTGGGCACAATAAGACATACATACCAATAGCCCACATTGTCTTGAATGGATGCAGGCAGTGTCAGAACGTATTTATTTTTCTCTTCATTTTACAATTTCTTTCACTCTTATCACTCAAGATCTACATAAGATATCTAATCTCATCTTATCTGATCATCAGTAGATCTTATCGCGATTATCTATGACACATATCCATTTAGTCATTGGACTGCTTACTGTACAACTATGACTATATTTCCCACAGATGATTACTGATGCAGTGCAATGCTGTGCATTGCTTACTGATACTTCTCACAGATGCTGCGCATCTTATTTACATACGCCTGCCCTACAGTGACAGCACATGGTCTGTGCGCCAATCCCTGTAGTATATAAGGAGTCTCATGTAGTAGATAGTTCTTTAGCTTTATACATCTGAGATATCTGCTATACAGCGTGACTCATCTAAGGTGTATTGTCTCATCCCTTGCCAATTCCCCTCTCCTTTTCAGTTGTGACCTCGCTGTCCTAGCATGCGCCTCACAGGCAGGGCAGGTGGGCAAGTTGTTGTGCTGTGCTGGTACAGCAGTGGCATGGCTGAGGAGGCCATGGCTGTGTTGTATTGGCACAGAAGTAGTGTGGGTGGGCAGGTGGTGGCCATGCACTGGTTGTACAGTGGCAGTGTGGGTGGGGTGGTAGTGGCCATGCACTGTTTGAACAGTGGCCATGTGGGCAGATAGGGGGTGGTGTGCTGTTGAGACAGTGGTGATATCAGTGTGTGGGTAGGCACACTGTGCCTTGGATGTTGGATAGTAAGAAGGAGAATGAAAATAAAGGAGGACATACAAATCAGAGAAGTGGACACTTGTCATGTGCCCCAGCAGCATGCCTGACATTGGCCAAGTTCACAAATGGGATGTACCAATCCTGCATCAGACAGCATCCATCCTCTAATAAGCAGGACACATAAAGTAATAGTTGTTATTGAAATGGGTGCATAGGCACAAATGTGGGGATGTACCCATTGTTCTCCACCACCACCCTGACCAAGCATTTTACTGAGAAAAGTGCTAGTCTTTGCCTTGATGGAAGACTTTGTACCCTAGCAGCAATGTCAGTGCATGGTACAGGATCAATGCTGCAGAAGACAGGGTATATATATCAATAAAGACACAGACCTTGACTGCTGCAATGTCATGTTGACCAGGCATGGGATTGGTGAACACTCACTCAGCGCTGGAGCTTCCAGGGATGACAGTGGTAAGCTGTTGCTTGTGCAGCTTGGACCTCAACCAGGAATAAGTGCTGGCAGGGCACATGCTGTTTGAACTGCAGCCACACAGGTGAGTAGGGGCCATGTGCTGTTGACACAGCAGTGATGTGGGCATGCAGATGGGCACAGAAGAATGGATGTACCAATGTCCCATGTTGTCCTCAGTTGACACAGGCACCAGTCCAGCAATTGCATGGGAGGGAGAGTGTGTGGCTGCAGGGCCAGATAGTCTGTGAGGATAGTAAATCAGTCAGCTTCTACATGCAATTTGCTTTTTTGTATAATGAAAAGATATGCAGCCTGGCTATGCAGCACATGGTAGTGGTGAGTAGCCAATGCTAAGAGTGGCCTATTGGACAGTCTTAGGGAAGGTCAGATATGATAATACCCCTGGTAACAAGGTGGTTGATATGTCTTTGATAAATGTAATAACTGTTCTTGATGACAATGAAGAGAGGGATCAACAAGATAGTGATGAGGATGATACCACTAATGACTAAACAAGGATGAGAAAGATGAGCCCTTGCTAATTGTATAGTAATAGTCCTTATCAAGTAAATGTTATAATGAATAAAGAAAGATAAAAGGGAAAAAGATAAGTCTTTATAGTACTTGGAGCTAAGCTCACACTTAAGTATGTAAATACTTTAGTACTATAAAGAGAAAAGGAGAATGAGTCCTTACTAAGTAAAGTGGAGCTAAGCTCACACTTGTAGTAATAATACTACACTTTACTAGTAAGTAAGATAAAAGAAAGAAAAAAGAAAAGAAAAAGAAAATCATTATGAAGTGCCAAAGCAAGTGCCTCATAACATTACCCCTTCTTCATGCAATGCATTGCCTTCAATGCTTGATGTGGTCCCCTGACCCATCAACCTCTGCCCTCCACTTACTCCTCAAAGGCAGGGTATGGGAGGGTGTCCCAGGCTGGGACAAAGCTGTTGGGCATTCTCCCATCAAAAAACCAGGGGCACTGGGGGGTGGTGTGGGGGAAGCCAGTGGAGTGCTGGGCCCAGTAGTAGGCCTCCTTGTGGGTGAGTTCCTCTTGGGCCAGGAGGTGGTGCTCCTGGATGAATCAGCTCTTAGCACACCATGCAAGATACATGGGGTTGGAGTGGGTGATGGGGGAGGGGGTGGCATGGTGGGCCAGGCAGGCATAAGGGGTTGGGTGGTGGTGGTGGTGAAGGTTGGGGCATTGGGCCCAGTGGTGGCCCTGTTGGCTGCATTTGAAGCATACCCCTCTTGGAGGGGCCAGGGCAGGGGTTGAGGACACAGAGGACCATGCCTTGATGCACTGGTGGGAGGTGGGCCACCAGCACACTGATGGGTTTCCCCATGATGCCACTGGGGAGGCAGGGGCAGTGATGAGGCCTGGGAGGGAGGTTGGGGCATCAGTGATGCACTCCTCCAAAGAGGGTGCTGGGGGCAGGCCAAGCAGGAGGCAGTGAGGTGAGGGGGGCAATACCAGAGACAGATCTGGCTTGTAGGGTGAGGAGGTCACCTGGGTGGGATAGGGGGTGATGGGGTGGGGCCAGCAAGAGGGAGGGCCCCAGGGGATGGGTTGAAGGGCAGGGAGTCCCATGGCCAGGGAGAGGGGACTGGGTGGGGGTGGAGGTGGGGTGGTGGCATCTGAGAGTTGAAGTGCCATGAGTGTGGTGGCAGTGGAGGTATCCTCCTCTGTAAAGGGGAGGGGGGAGGTGCACAGGTAGAGGGAGGCAAGGAGGGAGAATTGGGAGAGGGGAGAGGAGAGTACAGAGGATGGGGGGAGGGAAGACATTGTTGGTGATGGATAGTTTGGATGCAGAGTGACTTCCTTAAGTATGGGTGAGGGGAGTAGTCAGGTGATTTCTAAATGTGAATAGGTCTATTCCCAGGCTGTGCAATGGTCTGGGTGCACTTGGCCTTCATTTGTGGAAGTCATCTATCTTCTGTTGCGTGGTCCATAGATTTCCCTGTGGTTCCCATGTGTTGTCTGATTCAGGATATCCCTTCCATTTGATGTGATATTGGAGTCATCCATTGTTCTGTACTCTAGAGCCAATGATCATTTCCACTTCAAACTCCATTTCACCTTTGACTATCTCAGGGGGTGGTTTTCTATAGTTAGGGCTGTGCTTGGATGTTTCCTTGAATGGTGTAAGCAATGAGAGATGAGACATGGGATGGATCTTCCATTTTGGTGGTAGTTTGAGCCAATAAGTGACAGGTCCAAGGACTTCCTTGATGGGGAATGGTCCAAACCATTTTGGGGCTAGTTTCATCTTTGGGTATCAGAGTTTGAGATTTTTTCCATCTAACCATACCTGGTCACCTTCTTTGTATGTGATGAAGATAGTTCCATGTTTATCACATGATTCTTTTGTTATTTGATCAGTAATTTTCTGACTAGCAGTTACTTCTTCTCATATGTTTTGTATATGTTGGAGGTGATTTGCTGCTTCAGGTGTAGATGTAGTGATTGGTTTGATAGTGAATCTGGGTTTGTATCCTATAAAGATTTCAAATGGTGATTTTTGTGGAGTGGAGTGAACACAGTTATTGTGTGAGAATTCAGTGAAAGGAAGTAGTTCAAGCCAGTTAGTTAGTGATTGATCTCCAAGGGCTTGGAGATATTGTTCTATTTCTTGATTGACACATCCTGTTTCTCCATCAGACTGTGGGTGATAAATGGTTGACATTGCCAAGGTAATCCCTAGCACTTTCCAGATTTCCTGTGTGACTTTGGAAGCAAATTGGGGTCCTCAATTGGAGATGATTTTATCTGGAAGGCTGAAGTGTTTCCATGCATGATCTACAAATAGTTTCATGGTTTCCAAGGTGGTGATGGTCTTTTTGCATGGTGTAATGATAATGGCTTTTGAGAATTTGTCCACAATGATGTTGATTGAGTCATATCCATTGACTTCTGGAAGATCTGTTACAAAGTCAGTGGTGACATGTTGCTGAGGTTCATTGGGGGTTTCAGTGGGAATATGTGGAGTTTTAGTGGGATGTGCGTTATTCTTGGTTGATTGACATGTGGCACATCCTTCTACATATGCTTTGACAAATAAGGACATTCCAGGCCACCAGTAGTTGTGAGCGCAGGTATGAGCCAACAATGAAGAGAAGGAAGAAGGCGAGGTAGATTGCCGTGTAGGCACAGTAGTACATGGTGCGCACTAGGGTGCAGAGTGGGGAGACATGGTACGACGTCTTGTATAATGCCTTAGAGCTACAGAAAGTGGGGGGCATAGTATAAGTAGTGCACGCTGAACTGAGTTCAGGCAGAGTGTAAATGCGGGGTTGTATGTGGGGGTGTAGTATGTGCTACACGAACGTGGTAGTGAGTTAAGTAAGTAGTAGAACGTGCATCAGTAAGGATGTAAAGAAGACGTGTATGTGATAAGTATAGTGAAGCTGAACAGTTACTGTCAGTATTTCCAACAGTAGTCTCATTGGATGAGTTCATATGTTTTCCATTGTCCTGGGTGTCTGGCTGGTGCTGAGTTGTGGTGAGTATGTACAACTTCTTTTTGGAGTTCTTTATTGTTTGGGATGTAGATTTTTCCACTTCCAATTCAGGATCTCCAATCATGACACATAAGACCTTGTCATCTTTCCCTATTGAGTCTTCTTCTTCATTGTCAACTTCTTTCAACTCAGGAACTTCCTTTTTCTTCTTCAATTTGTGTTCCTTTCATTCTGCTACTACTCTGATGTGACATCTTTGCAGGCATCTTGTGAACTTTACTTTGCTGCTTTCCCAATCTATTTCTGGATTGTGGATCTTAAGCCAAGTTTCTCCTAGGATAAGGTTGACTTTTCCTAATCTGTTTATACAGAATGTCATTCTTTCTGTATGATTTTGAATTTTGACTATAAGATCTACTGTTTCTTTGATAGAACCTCTTTCATTTCAAGTACCATCTACATTGTAGACTGGGATTGTGATTGGGAGTTTCTTTGTGTTAAGATGGTTATTATTGACAAGTTCTTCATTTATATAACATGTAGTAGCTCCTGAATCTACCAAGGCTTGGATAGTGATCACTTGTCCATCTTCTGGCTTTTTTACCTCCAGTTCTATCATGGGAAGTTCTATTCTTGTTCCCATGACAATGTGCTTTTCTTTTTCTAGAGAGGGCATACTCTCTGATGTCTTCTTCTTTTCAGTCTTTTCTTCTAATGCAATGTGATTAAATATTTTGACTGGATCACATACATTGGTGTGGTCAACAGCACCATCATCTGGAGTAAGAACTGAAAAACAATTGGACAAGGTAGCAATATCTACTACTCATCCTTTCCAAAACCTGCCTCTTTGTGACCTTTTTCATTGCCTTGTCATTCAACATCTGTGCAAACTCTTCCATTGTCATTCCCATGATCTGCTCATGTATTGTCCTTAGTTTCTCCTTCTTCTTTTGTGGACAGTCCCTCAATATATGCCCCTTCTCTCTGCAATTGAAGCAAATGATTTCCCAACATCTCTGTGTGTAGTCTACATCCATTGGTACCATTTCATTGCTGGCTTTGTGAACAGAAGGATTAGCAGCTGTTGTTGAGGAGTTTGCATTTCAGTTGTATCTGGGTCCCCAGCTTGAGGATCCCCTGTCTGCCACCAGTTGCTTGAACTCCCACATATGCCAATCCATACTCTGAGCCACTTGTTGCCATTGCAGATACATACTAGGTGGGGGATTGATATTGTAAATTCTTTGTAGAAGATCCACATTGAGTCCTCTTTTGAAACAGTCAATAAGTGCTTCTTCATCATATTTGGTTTTGGCTGCTATTAAAAGGAACTCAGTGGTGAATTCTTCTGCTTTTTTCCCCCTTGTTGTAGTTTATGCAATTGCTGTTGTGCTGTCTGTGCTTTGTCTGGATCTCCAAATTGTGCCCTGAGTTTCATGTCAAAGTCTGCCCAATTTGTGAATGGTTCTGGATGTAGAGGATTATTGGGGTTGACTTCATGCAGTCACTGTTTAGTGACTACCAGATTTCTCCAGGCTTTGGCACTTCCTCCTATCATATAGGATAGGGCATATGTGATTCTATCACTGTCCACCCAAGTCTTGTTTGCTGCAAATACAAGAAATAATTCTTGTATAAAGGAGTCAAGTTTGTTGCACTTCCCCAAGTATGGAGTAGGTGATGAAACTTTGACCTGGTGTTGGGCAAACATGTGGCCAATGGGGATGACAAATGGGCCAGAGATATTTGTCAAATGTTGCATTTGGGTTTGGGGGGCAGATAGCATTGATGTTGTTTTGGCCAAGGATTTGGTTATCTTGACCAATGCATTCCCCATTTCCAACTGATAATGTTGTTGTTGTTGCTGCACAAGTTTTGACTGTTCTATCTCATGTCGCATCATCTCCAGCATATCTTCCAAGTCTACAATCCTCATTGCTAGTGGTCCCATCTGGTCTATTATTGTTGTTTGATCCATTCTTTCTTCTGATGAATCATCAATAATAGGTGTCAGACTCCTACCACTGACTTTATTCCCTGCCATTACTTTATTCTTTTTTTTCTTTTTACTTTAGATCATCTGATTAGATAAGATCTTCATATTATCTTTTACATCTTATCTTGTTGGATATCTTACTTACTGTCATTACAGTGATGAGCATCACACGCATGTAATGCCAGAAAATGACCATCAGTGACATCAGGCGAACACAGCAACATTAACACACCACATGTGAAAATCATCTGCAGTCACTATAATCGCGCATTCATGCAGGTGTTGGAAAACAATACCAGGTTGGCCAATGAGGGATAGGACGAATAGGCCAAGGCATGGTCTAGACCCACCAAAGTAACCATGGAGGCATGAGTCGCAAAGTCAGCATTTGGTGCAATCAGTGCTATTCCTTTTTTTTGCTCATCTGCTATAGTATGATACTTTATTTGCTTGCATACAGACTCCACTTCATTTCAAATATCCCTATGATCGACC
>QLPN01011949.1:1212-16891 GCA_003314395.1 Albatrellus ellisii
TTCTCTAGTTGCTCACTTCGGACTTCAGTCCCCCACTTAGTGTGGTGTCTAGAGTACTCTCCATTGCAATACCACAAGTCCTTATTGTCATTTAACACATACACAGTAAGTAAATATAGTATGCTCAGCATCTGTTAGTATATAGAACCAAGGAAATCAACAGATTGGGCCATGGATTGAGATGACAGGAAGTCCATTGGAGCATATGTCTTGCTGTTGGCCAAAGGATCTGTCACTTGGGTATCTCACACACAGCATGTCATCTCCTTGTCATCCACTGAAGTAGAATACATGGCCTTGTCCCAGGTGGTGGCACAAATGGTGTGGATATGATCACTCCTGAAGGAAGTCAGGTTTGCCCAATTGATGGCCACCACAGTCTTTGGTGACAACAAAGGCTCCATTGACATTGCCAACAACCAAATGATGGGTAGAAGGTCCAAGCACATTGACATTCACTACAATTATAACCATCAATGTGTTCAGGACTCCTCTGTAACAATTCATTGTCTTCCTTTGCAGTCTATCACAGCAGATATACTCACAAAATCTCTTCCATTAGTTCCTTTCCTCCTTCATCATTCACATCTTGGACTTGTATGTACAGATTCACAGTAAGGGGGCATGTTGTTGAATATATTTGTTTCTTTCCTTTCTTGCTACTGTGACACACATTTGCTACTACAAGTCACAATGATCTGTGCATGAACTACCTACATACATTTATGTGTGATACTTGGTAAAGATAAAATTAGTACTTCAGTTGCTCTTACTCCACATGACCTGGCTTCATCAACAATCCTATGTGGTTCTAAGCCACTGCAGTTATGTAGAGTATTACTATACAATTTTCCCTCAGTCTCTGTGTAGAGAAGCTAGATGCTCTGCTGCAAGTTCTAGGTTCTGATCAACAATAGTGCATGCTGCATGTGGTTCTGGTTCAACATAGAGTAGCTTGCTTTGTCTGTTGAGCATGTGAGAGGGAAAAGATGTGATTTAGAATGGTAGATTAGAGGTAACTGCTGTATGCTGGTACTGTGTCATTTGTGGGAGATCTGCTGCTCCAAGGGGCACACCCCATCCTCCTTTATGTATCATATGGTATCCAGTATGTACACTGTCTCTGCAAGGCCAATGCTACTAGTGATGTCACACAGTAGTCCTATTGAAGAGGAAGGGAGAAGGGATGATAGTATTGCAAGGACTAACATGCTATGAAGTGGATATCCCAGAAGTACTAAGCTAAAGAATAAGTATGCTAAAGAGTACTGCATATATAGTAAATGCCTGTGTGCACAGACCATGTATGTCACTGTAGAGCAGGCATTTGAAAGTATAGAATGAGGATAGCATGATGTCATGCACAGCATGTGTGAGAGTGATATGTAAGTAATGTGCAGCATTGCACAGTCATCATGAGAATATGTGTCATAAGTAATGAGTAATTGGCCCAATGATGAATTGTGAGTGAGTCATAGATTATCGCAAAATATCTAATCAGATAAGATAAGATAAGGTGTAGATCTTGAGTGATCAGATAAAATAAATTTGTAAAAATGAAATGAAAAATAACACATCCTGACAGTCTCAGCTCCAGGCCAGAGCCTAGCAGAGGGTAGTGGGCAGTCATTGGTCACCATTTGGATATATATAGAACAAGACTAAGTAAGTGTGTATGCAGATGGTTGCTGCTAGGTGGTTGCAGCTTGTGTTAGTGCAGCACTTGTCAGCAGCCAGATTGCAGGTCTTACATCTGCTGGGTAATGAGATAAAGAAAGAAACTGTAATGTAAAAGTGAGAAAAAAATGGGAAGGTCTTAGTCTTCTTCAGCTATGATGGAGGTGACTGGGACTGATGTATGTGATTGGGTGTGATACAGGATGAGGTGGAAGGTGGCAAACCCGAGTTTTGAAACTGCACCATTGTGTGATCATTGTACTACAACCATGGGGCTAGATAGCATGGTTTGGCTTTTTGTCTGAGCTCTGTCTTGATTGTGGAGTTGCATACAAGGACCAGTGCTCCTTGATGAAAATTGTAGTCATGTATGGTGTTGGCAAACTGTGTGGTGAACTGTTTGACTGACATGAAGTGGGCCTGAATGATGTGAGTGTGAATGGCTGCTAGGTTGTCATTGTGTTTCTCAAGCTGTCTGGCATGCAGGGATATTAAGTTGGCATAGATGAGCTTCTGGGTTATGTTGGGCATGAGGAAGGTAGCTTTGGTGATGTTGAATGGGAGTATGGGTTCAATGCTGTGGGCCATGAAGAACAGTGAGTGGCCAGTAGATTTGTGTGTGGTAATGTGGTCTGCCCAGAAGATGTGTGGTGTAATGGTTGGCCACCTGCTGATGTCCCTGTCACATGCCTTGACTATCAAGTCTTGTATCATTCAGTGCTGCCATTTGATGATCCCATTGGCATGGGAGTTGTATGCTGAAATTCTGATATGTGTGATGCCATACCTCCATTGCAGCCAGTCCAAGGCTGCTACAAATGCCATACCATTGTTGGTGATGATTTCCTCAATCCCTCCCCATCACAGTACTTCCTTGAACATGAATGCTCTGAGTGTGTGTCCAGTCTCATGCCATAACATCTGCCATTCCAGCCATGTCATAAGAGAACACCTGCCCTGTATGATGTATTGGAAACCCACTGCTGGTGGCATGAGCATTGAGTCCATGTACATTTGGTGGAATAGGGGTGCTGGTGTGTTGACTGTAGGCAGTATTTGTACCTTTGTGTTCTGGCATAGCTGGCAAGCATGGCAGGTCTGAACAAAACATTTTACGTCAGCTTCCAGAGTTGGCTACCAGAACCTGTCTAGTAGTGTTCATTGTGTTGGGTAGAAGCCACAGTGTCCAAGTGCATTGTGTGCCTCTCTGGTTAGCTTGAGCTGGTGCTGGTGGTGAGTTATGACCAGCTGGTGGCAACCTTGTGCCTGTCATTGCCAGAGGCACCCTGCATGTATGAAAAGTTCTGTGAGCTTCCTGCTGAGTCTCCTGAGCACTGCATGAGTCAAGTGTTCTGGCCATGTGCCCATCGTGAGGTACTGCCTGATGTCATCCAGGTCCTGTGTCATGTGACACTCCTGTGACTCCTTTGTTTGTTTATCCTCATCCTTCTGCATCTGCTGACTGTTACCTCTAACCCATGTATGGTTTTGTTCTTCTATGTTCTTTGTGTTGTTGCTTGTTTCTTTTTTGTGAGTCTTTTTCTTGTTTGTTTCTGTATCTGTTGTTATTTTTTCTTGGGGTTTAGTGTCATCTGCCCCTATGATCTCTCTTCACCCATCCTCTGTTGACCCTTATTTTCTCCTTTTTCTTGCAGTCATGGCTCTTGTTTTGATGCCTAGGACTTCAACTGCAGTGACCTTCCCTTGCACTGCTGCTGTCATTCAACTTGCCACCCATACCCCTAATCCCAAAACTCCATCTATCCAGTCCTCTGGATCTTCATCATCATTGTCTTCTCCTTCAAGTGGTGGTCATTGAGTTAGGCCATCTGGTCCTAGGTGTTTTCCTGTGGGTATGTGGACAAGTCTGAAGTTGAAAAGGATGATGGCCACTATCCATCAGTTTATAGCTGCATTGGGCTGGATATCTGGGTGATTCAGCATTCCCAGAATGTACTTAGCATCCATTTCTACTGTTAGGTTTTGCATGCTGATGATGTGAACCCATATGGCCCAGAGCACTCTGAATAGCCCATATAGTTCAATTTTTTGTTGTGAGTAGTGGCTTTCTCATTTGTTCCATGTGATCGAGCTGAAACTTGAGGGAAAGCAGTCATCATCATCATCACCTCATTGTGATAAGATCCATCCTAGTGCTATGATTGATGAGTCAACAGCTAGGATCACCTCCCTGCCAGAGCTGTAGTTGATAGGTCATAATGCTGGTGAGCTACAAATATATGATTTAAGCCTCAACATTACCTGGTTATGTTCCTCAGTCCATTCAAACTCACTTTCTTTCTGTAGTAGGTTGTTTAGCAGCCACATGAGTGTCAAGTAGTGGGGTATCCACATGCTCATTGTTCTGCAGGTGCCAAGGAATGCATGTACTTCTGTTGGGTTTTCACAAGCTACCCAGTCTTTTATTTTGGCTACCTTTGAGTCATCTGGTCATTGCCCTTTGTAGGTGCATTTTTGTCCTAGAACTATTGCTTCCAGGATGCAGATGTGGAGTTTTTTGGCAGATATTGTGGCCCCTGCATGTCTGAGGTGGTGCATGACTCTGTGTACATCTGTGAGGTGCTCCCAGACAAAACAGTGGATTCCTGGGTTTTCTGGGATTAGTTTATACTTTCCCTCTGTTAGTTCATATTGTGTGGCTGGTCTGTGTATGCCACAGTCATCGACAAATGGTTGCACAATGTGAGGAATTTCTGGTTCAAGTATAAACAAGACATCCCCATGGAATATTGGCATGGAGTTCATCCATCCCATGGGTAGGCATGTGTTTTGTAGGTCTCCTAGAGGTGACTGGAATGTTGTGAGGTTCCTGGACTCTGCAGCTAGTGTACAGTGGTCAAAACCAATGAATAGACCCATTACTGATAGGCATGTGTGCCCTGCAAAGCTTTCAGTGAATTGTTCTACAAACAGTGGCATGGCCACATTCTTTATTGTGATCTGGTTGAGGGGCTGTAAGTCATGTACTAGCTGCAGCCTACCATTTTTCTTTGTGACACAGAATGAACATGAACAGTAGGGCATGTCTGAGGGTTCATATACTCCAGATGCTAGTTTATCCTTGAATATTTTGATGACATCACTCATGATTCCTGTGGGGATGGGGATGTTCATATGGACCCAGGGTATGTATTTGATTGTTGGGATGATGACCAGGTCAAAGTACTCATTTTTGAACCTACCTTTTTCTTCCTCTGTCCATGCCAGTGCTAGCTCATTTGTGCATAGGATGTATTGGACTAGGTGGAGTTCTTCTGGCCATAGGAAGCCCATATAGTTGAGCTGCAGCTCCTCCAGTCATTTGTTGGTTAAGCAGGTGCCTGGGTGGAAAGGTGGTGGTGTTGTTGGTAGTTGTGTTAGGGTGAGGAGAGGGTCCTCTGGTCATTTGCACATGACCTGATATTGTTCTGGTAGCAATGTTGGTACTGGCCTAACTTTCTGAGCTACCCTTTTGTAGGTGAAGTTGTCATGTATCAGGGGGTTTTGTATGGTGTCACACTGTTTCCATTGTGTATGTGGATGTGTGGGGGTGGTTTATGATATGTGCCCATGTGTATATGGGCTTTGAGCTTGAGTTTCAATAGTGCAAGTATTTGCTGGGTCAGCTGAGTTGTGTAGTGTGACTGAGACTCCTCCATTGGGGTGGTCCTTTGTGCCACATAGCAGAAGGCTGTAATAGTGTCAACTGAACAGGATGTGGAAGGGTGCCTCTTCTAGCACATGTGCATGCATTGTGAAGGCTAGGTTCATGATCTTGAAACCCAGGTTTTCTGCACAGCCCATTGTCCATGTTTTGATGCTGTTAGCACCTTCCATTTTGATCTGGTGTGCCTTGTTGATTTGAGCACCACATGCTCATGCAATGTCTGCTAATATAGCCATGATTTGTGAGCCTTGGTCCAGGATTGCCTGTTCTGTTGCAAAGTCATTGAGGATCACCTCAATGTTGTGGAGTGGTAGTGAGAAGGCCACCTTTTGTGGCTCCTCCAGCTTATAGACTTCCTGTGAAATGTGGTAAGTAGTCTCTGACAGTTTACTACCTGATGGTTTGAAAATAATGTTTTCAACACCTTTAGTGTGGAGCCAGTCAATGAAGTGCTTGCATAGTGATGGGCTAGCCACCAGTATATGTGCTGGTGTTGCTGCAGGAAGTCAGCCCTGTCACAAGAGTGTCACTAACTCATTGACCAGTGCTGGGTCCTCTGTGTCTGACTGGTATTTAGGTTGTCCTATTGTTGGGACAGAGTTGGATGTGGCTGCAGGTGCCAGTGCTTTATGTGAGTCTTTGTGGCATTTTTCTGTGCTGAAAATGTTAATGAGTCCTGTGAATTCCTGCTCATCATCTTCTGAGCTGTCAGTTTCTTTTGTGACCTGAAAAACATGAGACTGATGAGTATCCCTGATAGGTGCCTCATCTCTACTGCCTTGTGCTGGTTGTGGTGCTGGAGGTGTGGTCTGCACTGTGTGCCAACTGTTGATGCTGAGCTGGATGCCACATCCAGTGCCATTGTTGGGAACTAGTGTATAATTTGGAAGTTTTATTCTTCCATTGTGTATCACTGCTAGCCCACACCATATGTAGTTGTCCACTATTGGGCAGTCTTGGATTCAATGGCCATATTGCATGCAGAAGGTGCAGCCATCTGGTCTTCATGCTGGGGGCATGTATGATGCTCCTTCTATTGGACTGATGGTGCCTTGTGCTGGTGTTAGGTTTTGTTGGAAGCTAAGTGTCACTGCTGGTGCTCCAAATATAGGTTTTGGAAGGTCTGGTGTGATGGAGGGGAACTTGTGTTGGCAGTGGTAGTAGAGTATCATGTACATTATATCTGTGGGTGTAAGACTGTTCAGTTGTGTAATTATTTGTGTGAGGGCCTGCCAGTTCAGCTTTTCCATGTTCCATTTGTCTGTGGTACCTGTAAAATGTACCATTTTTGTTTTGTATCAGGCTTCTTTGTTAGTTTCTTCATCATCATCCTTGTATAGTTGTTTTCTTCCTTTGCCCTTGCATGTATGGCCTTGGAAGTGGGTGGGCCAATCCTCTTCATCTTCATCATCTGACTCTTCTTCATAGTCCTCATGGCTTCTGCCTTGGCAGATGGGATAGAATTGTGTGCTGGAGAATAGTGTCCTGGTGGCTTCATAGACAACTTCAAAGCCATATGGCATGGTGGTGTCATGTGTAGGATTTGTGGCAAGTAGTCTGTTTTGTAGGAGGTTGTGGTCAGCTGGGTGGAAACCAAACCAGAAGTTTTTGTTGCAATCATCTTTGGCCCATTTCTTGTTATGTAGTAGTGGTCCAGTGATGGTTAGGAATTTTCTGTAGTATTCCCTGACATCTCAAGAGTCCTTCATGCAGTACTGAGACAATTATTGAACTAGGGCCCAGAGTTGTTTTTTCATATACTGCTTTTCTGTCAAGTCATCTTGGTATAGGGTTTTTAGAGCCTTCTTGTAGTCATCCCAGGCTGCTGTGCCATAGCCATTTTGGTCATGCCAGAGGTCTCAGAGTGCTGAAGAAATGTACTTAATGATTGCTTCTGACTTCTGTTTGTTGGATAAGTTGCAGGCATCAGTGAGGTCTTCAAATTCCATTAGGAAATCTTTGAAGTCCCTTGGCTTGCCTGTGAATATTGGTGCTTTATTGGATCATGGTGGTTGCATAGCAGCTGGTCCTGTGATTGCTGTGTTATGTGACATGTTTAGAAAGGGAAAGCTGGTTGGTGTTGAATATGTTTGTGCAGTTGCTGGATGCAAGGGGTACCTAGGTGAGGGAGTGGTGTCATTGTCTGAGTTGCTATTGATCTGTGCTGTGTTAGTCTCTGGTGTGGATGGATTCTCTGGGAATGATACTGTACAGAAGTGTTGTGGGCTTCCATGTGAGTTCAAGTATATGATGTTTAGATGTGCAAGGGAAGAGCAGTGGGCTCCTAGATTTGAACATGTAAAGTGAAAGCAAAGTGAAATGGATAGTGGCAGGCTCATAGCATAATGTCCACATGAGGGTTGGTCTTGTAGCTGAAGTAACTAGTAGCTCATAGGTAGCTCATAGGTAACTGGAGAGGAGGGGCACACCCCAGACTCCTTAAATACTGTAGTCACAAATGTACCTCACTCCATCTTGGAGCTCTGTCTCCTTGGCAGCATTCATGTAGGTGTAGTATAGTATGTTATAGTCGTATTGTACTATGTGCTGCCAGATCATTCCTGCACATGGCTGTAAAGTAAGTAAGTAACCTAAATGTATGTCCAAGATCATCAGTAGCCTGCTTGCAGGTCTTACAATACTGGGTGTCTAGCTGATGTTTCTGGTTTGTTAGCTTTGTTTTGGAGACAAAATCTACCTTTATTGGCATGTGTCTGTGGTTTGGTTTGTGCTGTCACTGGCATAAAAGATGGGTGGCAGCAGGCCTCCCACTAGAAAAGATGAAGAAAATTAGTTTTTTAGATGATCAGTGACCATATTGGGTGGGCTCCAGTTGTAGAGAAGCTAGATGCTCCACTGTGAGTTCTAGGTTCCGATCAACAATAGTGCATGCTGCACATGGTTCTGGTTCAACATAAAGTGGCTTGCTTTGTCCATCAAGCATGTGAGAGAGAAAAGATGTGATTTAGAGCAGATTGGAGGTAACTGCTGTATGCTGGTACTGTGTTGTTCATGGGAGATCTGCTGCTCTGAGGGGCACACCCTGTCCTCCTTTATGTATCATATGGTATCCAGTATGTATGCCATCTCAGCTCCAGGCCAGAGCCTAGTGGAGGGTAGTGGGTGGTTATGGTCACCATTCAGATATATATAGAAAGAGACTAAGTAAGTGCATATGTAGATGGTTGCTGCTAGGTGGTTGTGGCTTGTGTTAGTGCAGCACTCATCAGCAGCCAGATTGCAGGTCTCACATCTGTGTTCTGTTCTTGTGGCTGAGGTGAGCATCTTAAATTTAGCCCTTTTACTTTACTATTTTGCTGATAGTACTTCAGCTATTTGTGTTAGAGAAACACTTGTTGTAAAAATCAGTGTACAATGTCAGGCCACTATTATTTTCCCTATTTTTCTCTTCATTTTCCTCTATTTTCTTATGTCTCTATTGTCATAGATCTTACAATCACTCCTGATCTATCAAAGCAATTCCCACAGTCATACATTCCACTTCTTCATCTTTATTGGCTGATGACGTGTATGTTGTCTGATCCCCTATCAGCCCATTCTATCTTTAGTTATACTTCGTTTTCTCACCCTTACTGTGCATGCTCACCAATCCTTCTCACACCTGCTGCAGAGTATCACCAATCACTCCCACAGTTACTGTGGAGCCTCAGTCAGCACTTACACATCCTCTCTATTATTAGATATGATATCATTACTATACTTTCTCATTCTCCGGCCCTATACTGTACAGCACAGTCTGTGCACTCCTTTGAGTAGTATATATAGCATAGTCCACTTAGCATTTTATCCCCAGTTCTAATCATCTGGGATATCTGCTAGGTGCAGTACTTTCTAGTTCTATCCTTGTCTTTCTTAGCTGACTATATATCTGGGATATCTGCTAGTCAAAGCACAATTGTCCTTTTTGTTGTTTCAGCTTTTCCTTAGTTGTTCGGCTTCAACAAAGTGTCAGCATCACATACAAGCACAATGACCAGGAAGATTATATCTAGACAGAAATTAGCCCTTGTGGCTATAGAAGAAAGAGGTGACCCTAAGGCCTGATAATAGAGAGCTATACCCATGGAGGGCATACAATAGATGATAAGAGACTAGCAGATGACTAGCAGAAGATGATGACAGAGTATAGAAGAAGATGCTCAGCAGAGTGCAGATTTTTAGCTAGGGTTGTAAGATGATGAAGAGAGGAAGATGTAGTATAAGTTAGATAGAGTTTGGACAGAGCTACAATGTGTAAACCCAGAGATGACCAAAAGAGGTAAACAAAGTGATAATCAGAAGAAAGAAGAATAAGATGTAAAGATGTAGATATGATGAGATATAGATAAGATAAAGGAAGAGACATAAAGATAAGATGAAAGTATATGTACATATCATGTAACAGCATGATCAGCATCATACAGAAGCAATAAAATCAACACTTGTTTCAATGGATTATAGTAAACAAATGAAAAAGGTTGAAGAAAATGTTGAGAATCCAACAGCATATGATGGTGCTAAGAGTGGACTATTGGACAGTCTTAGTGATTCAGTGATTGAATACTCCTGGCAACTAAATAGTTGAGATAGATGTTTCAGATGATGATAAGGAGATGGATTGATGAGATAGCAATGAGAATGATAGCTCTGATGACTATATGAGGATCCAGAGTGATGAAGTTTAGAGATGTCTTAGTGACACTTAGTGACTTAGAGATCTTAGACCTAGTTCTTAGAGTGAAGTGAGATTGGGGTTGTTGGAAATATCCACAGCATTTGTTCAGCTTTGCTCTACTTACTTACTTACTTATCTCACAACCACGTCATAGAGCACTCTAGACTGCTCTAGACCCACTTACCTCACTTACCCCACATTTGTGTAGCACGTACTACACCCCCACATACAACCCTGCATTACAGCACTGCCTGAACTCAGTGCAGCGCACACTATATCTACTACACCCCCCACTTTCTATAGCCCTACAGCATAATCTACAAAATGTTGTACCACGTCGCCCCACTCTGCACCTTAATGCACACCACCTTTTACCATGCCCTCACTACCTGCTTCCCCCTTTTCTTGTTTGGCTCGTACCTGCGCTCACAGGGGTGAGCTTAGATCAAGTGCAGTATAGGAAAATCCCTAGATTGTGAAGTTGACAAGACTGGGGTTTAAGACCACCAGACTTGTGACTACCTATACTAAAGATGAGTCCTAAGTATAGTACAAGATCATAGGGTTTGAGTATCAACAAAGATTGTGCAGCAATCAATATGATCATGTGACTGGGACATGTCTGTAGTAAGCTACTAATAAGTAGCCACAAGCATGAAGTGAATCAGAGATAAACAAAGATAAACAAAGATGAGATGGGATGAGTCCTTGCTAATTGTATAGTGATGGTCCTTAATGTTGGAGATTGAGGGTAGTCTGTGTGAGCTTATGTGATCTCACAGTGCAGGCGCAGTGTGGATGCAGGGTCTAGGATATATAAATTAGCTACTTTTTTTGTATGCCTGCACATGATTGCCCTACCTTTTACCCCCCCTGTAGGACAAACATGTCATCTTGCAAGTGTTCAACCATGTGTTTCAACACTTAGTGTCAGTTTTTGCCTACTACACTGTTGGAGATTGAGCATGGTCTGTGCAAGCTTATGTGATCTCGCAGCATGGGTGCAGTGTGGATGCAGGGTCTAGGACATATAAATTAGCTACCTTTTTTGTATGCCCATGTGTGATTGCCCTACCTTTTACCCCCCCCCCTTTTGTAGGACAAACATGTCATCTTGCAAGTGTTCGACTGTGCATTTTAACATACACAACACTGATCATACTCATACATATTGAGTATGTGTCAGAACATACTTATTTTTTATTTCATTTTATGATTTCTTTCATCCTTATCACTCAAGATCTACTAGAGATATCTTATCAGATCATCAATAGATCTTATCGCAATTATCTATGACTCATTTCCTTTTAGTCATCGGGCCACTTACTGTACAGATATGACTACAATTCTCACAGACACTTATCGATGCAGTGCAATGCTGCACATTGCTTACTGATACTTCTCACAGATGCTGCACATCTTATTTACATATGCCTGCCCTATAGTGACAGCACATGGTCTGTGCGCTGATCCCTATAGTATATAAAGACTCTCTTGTAGTAGCTAGTTCTTCAGCTTTATACATCTGAGATATCCACTACACAGCGTGACTATTCTAAGGTGTATTGTCTCAAGTCCCTTCACCAATCCCCTCTTTTTTCAGTTGTGACCTCGCTGCCTAGCATGTGCCTCACAGTATGTCTCTTTTTCTTTATCTTATCACATCTTCCACAAGCTACTTGTTGTGTCAGTTGGCTTTTGCATGGATTTATTTATTCCATGCACATTGTACCATTTCTTATTTTCTTTTCAGTCACCTCTTTGTTCTTTATAGTTGTAGTTCCTCTCTAACTTTACTGCCACTACACTATATAGTCTCCTTCCTTTCACCCCCATACCTCAGTACTTCTGCACACTTGCTGAGGTATAAGCTCTGTCATCTCTCTTCTTTCCTTGATCTGACATACCTGTCTTCTGTGCAGCACTCTTCTTTCCTCTGTGTACTCTCTGTTGTCTTGTACATATCATCTCTCTCTCAGATGCAACACCTTTGGACTATAGTCCTTTGGCTACTCTATCTCCTCTTAGGATCACAAGCATACCTCTATGTTGTAATGGCTTACATACCATGAGGCACATGCAGAGAAGAGAGAGGCTAGCTGTTAGGCCACCTTTTATTTTCTCTTTATTTTTCATATTTTTCTTATATTTATATCACTACAGATCCCCTTATTGCTCCTGATCTAGTGAAGTGATCTATTCAGTGTTTCTTTTATCTTATTAGAATCCATTGGCCAATGATGTGTCTGTCATCTGATCTCCAATCAGCCTAATTATGAAGTACTTATGACTCATTTCCCATCTGGACTGCAGATGTTCACTCAGCTTTCTCATGACTGCTGTGGAGTATCACCAATCATTCCCACACTTACTGTGGACATCAATCAGCAACTCATGAGGGCCTTTGGCTATTGGTTATTATCTTTAGCTTTACTGCATGACCTTTGCTGGTTCATTGACCTGCCCTACAATATCATACTATATATGCTATGCATCTCCTAGTGATATCTCTCAGTTCTGATCATCTGGGATATCCACTAGGTATGGTACAAGTTCTCTTCCCTTTCTACTATATGCTAATATATCTGGGGTATCTGCTAGTCAAGCATGACTGTCCTCCTTGTCTTCTTTTGATTAGTTGTTGTTCAGCTTGACTACTGTTGGCCTCACACTCTCCTGGTGATTGGATTGTTTGCCATGTTGATTGACCCTTTGTTATCTCCTTGCAACATAATAGGATTGTCAATGCTGAAACATAGCTCCTTCAGGAGGGACTGCAACCACTTTGTGTTGATTTTTACCTATCTTATGATGCTGGCCATACTTACATATCCTCATTTCTTTTACTCTTTATGGTTTGAGCTCCTCCTCAACTCTATCTTGCTCTTACTATATCTTCTTTACCTCATCATCTTCTCACCTCAGCACTTCTGCATGTGCTGAGGTGAGTATCTCTTCTACTCTCTGAGCTCTCTTCTGACATACCTGCTCTATGCAGCTCTCTCTTTCTTCTGTGTACCCTCTACCCTCTGGTACACATCTTCTCTATCTTACAGCCACCTCTCTAGCCATCTCTCTAGCCATCTCTCTGGCTATCTCCCTGGCTATCTCTCTCGCCATCTCTTTAGCTATTTCTAGGCCTTTGGACTGTGGTTCTCTTGGCTCATTTATCTCCACCTGGGCTCACAAGCCTATCTCTACACTGTGATGTTTCATCTGCTGTTTGCCACTTTTCCCATGTTTCAATAGTCTATGCCCTCTTCTCTCTGGTCTGACAGCATACCAGATATTTCTCACCTGTGGAGCTTTGGCTGTCATGCATTTCCACACTCCTGACCATTTGCAGACAAAACTGGACCCTTGTACACACCCCATGATCTTTGTCAGATACCAGGATGGCATGCATGGCTGGGTATTCTGGGACCCTGCCTCCTGCCAGTCTGTCATCAGTAGGGATGCTCAATTTGATGAGCTCACCTTTCCTGACCTCAGCATTCATCCTGACTCCCTCTTGCCTCCTCCTCACAGCAACCCCAGTGGGTCCATTGACAATTCTCATTCCAGTGATGGGGACTCTGATGATGATGGTGTTGAACACAGGTCATATGCAAGAGTGACAAGATGAAGATAAAGACTTCTTGCCTATTACAGATGCAAGATAAACTATATAAGTGTGATCCATATAGTGGCACAGATCATGTGACTGAAGTGGCTGGACATGTGTGGTCACAGTACCAAATATAGTAAGTAAATGTGAAAATGTTCAACAGATGGCAACTCACCTCTGGCTCCCACTGTTGACATCACACCCACTCCTGCTGCTGACACCACCCCTGCTCCTCCCATCACCTCCAGTCCTGACTTGGAATGCCCCCCACACTCACCATGGTGCCCTGTCCTCATCAATTGAGCCCCTGAGGTGGTTCACTAGCCCTTGCCCCTCTTCAGGACAGCAGCATGCCCATGCCACACTCCTTGATGATGATGGGCCTGTCATGCACCTGTGTCAAGAGTGCTGTCCCCCTGCTCACTTTTCTGACAGTCCATACAGCACACAGTCTGTTGCAGATGTTGAGCAAGGGGGGTCTTGGTCTGACAATGATGTTTTTTCCATGCCTCATGCTGGCACATTGTCTTTCTCACTCTCTGCCATCCTTTCCCATGCCACCTTGCATGACCCACTGACCCTGCATCAGGCTCTGTCAGGTGTCAATGTCAACGCATGGTACTTTGCCTGTCTTGAAGAACTGCACATGCTACACAAATTGCAGACTTGGGATCTAGTAGATCAATCCAAAGGGCAAAATCTAGTGGCAAATAAATGGGTATTCAAGCAGAAGGGAGATAGACACTTCAAAGCTCATCCTGTGGCCAAGGGATTTACACAGCAATATGGTATTGATTACTCAGAAACTTTCCCTCCTGTTGCTCACTTTGAATCCCTATGAACCTTACTTGCCATTGCAGCTCTAGAAGACTGGAAAGTCCACTCCATGGACATCAAGTCCACCTTCCTGAATGGAGACTTAGATGAGGAGATCTACATGGCACAGCCACAATGGTTTGTACAAAAGGTGGTTTGTACAAAAGGGAATGGAGGACAAAGTCTGCAAACTAAACAAGGCCATCTATGGTCTCAAGCAGGTGTCCAGACAGTGGCATCACAAAATGCACACTACACTCCTCAAACTTGTGCCTTCTCTGACTCTGGGATTTACATCTCTAACTCATCCACCTCTCCTCTCATCATCATACTTTATGTTGACAACATCACTATCTTGGGCAGATTGCTTGCTGAGGTAGAACAATGGAAGGCCAACCTCACTGCAATGTCTGAAATGACAGATCTTGGAGAAATTTGCTCCTACCTTGGCTTGCATGTCACTAGGGATAGGGCAAACTGGGTCCTTGAGATCAATCAGTGAGATTACATCAGTGATGCACTGGAAAGGTTTGGATTTGCAGATTGCAATCCAGCTCTCACTCCTCTTCCACTATCATTACACCTCTGCAAACCTGTGACCCAGAACTCCTTCACACCCACCAATAGCTCATTGGGTCATAGCTATATGTGGTGATCACCTCTCATCCTGACATCTCCTACATGGTCAACAAACTATCCTAATATGTATCCAATCCCACTGATGATCACCTCACCACTGCAAAGCATGTACTATGCTACCTCAAAGAATCCATCAATTATCACACTCACTATGATGGAATGTCATTGCTCAGCATCATTGGTTACTCAGACTCAGAGTGGGCCATGGACCATGACAATAGGAAATCAGTAGGAGCATACATCTTCCTACTTGCAGGAGGAGCCATAGCATGGTTGTCTCAAAAACAGCATATGGTCTTGCCCTCCTCCACAGAAGTGGAGTACATGGCATTACCCCAAGCCACAGCACAAGCAAAGTATTGAAACATGGGCAAAGTGGCAAACAGCAGATTGAACATTGTAGTGTAGAGATAGGCTTGTGAGCCCAGGTGGAGATAAAAGAGCCAAGAGGACAACAGTCCAGAGGCTGAGAAAGATAGCTAGAAAGATAGCTAGAGAGAGATAGCTAGAGAAATGGCTAAAGAGATAGCTAGAGAGATAGCTGTAAGATGAGAGAAGAGGTGTACCAGATGGTAGAGGGTACACAGAGAAAGAGAGA
>QLPN01011951.1:0-10458 GCA_003314395.1 Albatrellus ellisii
TGAATGAAAGGAAAAAGAGGGCACAACGTTCGTCTGCCGGCACACGTGCAGGAGGAATGTGTGGCACACCGCGCAGCAGTGGCATGGGCAAGGTGGTGGCCAGACCGTTCGTATGGCGGTGGCGTGGGCAGGTAGGGGGCCGTTGTTGACAGTGGCGATGTGGGCACGCAGGTGAGCACAGGAGGGAAAAAATTCAACAATAAAGAATCACGTACCAATTGCCTGCGTCGTCTTGAGTGGATGTGGGCAGTGAGCCAGCAAGCTGCCACGCCATGCCAGTATGGCGGCGGTGCGGGCGCACATGTGGGTGCAGGGTCAATGGCAGTGAACACATGGGCAGGGAAGGAGAGATACACCAATTGCCTGCGTCATCTTAAGTGGACACGGGTGGGGCAGGTGCATAAGTTGCCGTGCCGTGCTGGTACGGCGATGGCATGGGCGAGGAGGCCATGGCCATGCTGTATTGGCACAGCGGTGGCATGGGTGGCCAGGTGGTGGCCACGCACTGATCGTACAGCAGCAGCGCGGGCAGATAGGGGGCTGCGCGCTGTTGAGGCAGCAGTGACGCAGTGGGGGCACAGGAGAAGGGACGTACCGGTTGCCTGCGCCGTCTTGAGTGGACGCAGGCGGCAAGTAAGCTGCCACGCTGTGCTGGTACAGCAGCGGCACGGGCGCATATGCAGGTGCAGGTGAGTAAGCAAGGGGAGGCACAGGCCCACGCGGCCTCATGCACTGTGCAGTTGCTGGTGTTTGTCTCCAGAGGATCAGAGCCAGCGCCGGACGACGCCTTTCACACCGGGCACAGAGCAGTGGCTGGGCGAAAATGAAAATCGACGTACAAATCGTCGGCCTTGCTCAGATAGATTGTATGCACACAGCATAGCAAATGGACACTTGCAATAACCTCCTTACCGCACGGCGAATTCATCACCTCTGGGTGGCTTTGTGTCGTGTGCGATCATGGCGAAGGGCACACTCTGTGTGCTCCCGATGATGTGGAACTGCGCGGGGAGCTGGTCACTGTGCGACATCCACACCTGCAGGAGGTGCTGGGCTGGTGCCGCACAGAACGGAGGCAGCAGTGCTCACCTGCATCTCATTGCCAATGCCCTTGAATTTGCAGAGCTTGCTGATTTGCACTTGCGCGAAGCCGTGTTCATGGTGATCGCATTTTGTAACTTCGCCTTTCATATTCCAGGCCATTTCCTAGCACAATATGAGATGTACCTGCTGTGGGGTGCTTCGAAAACAGGTGTGACGCACTTGGAGGCCATAACATATGCCTAAGATGGGAATGCCAAGTTCAAAAACATCGGGACCGATGTGCGGCGTGTCATCTTCATACACGGAATAAGGCAACCAAGGCAACCCAGAGAGGATGATTCCTTCATACAGCGGCGGTGTGGGCGGGGTAGTGGCTGCGCACTGTTGACACAGTGGCGATGTGAGCGCATGGGTAGGAATAAGAAGAGGGACATACCAGTTGCCCGCATCATCTTCAGTGGATGTGGGTCGTGAGCCAAGCTGCCGCACCGTGCTAGTATGGCGGCGGTGCAGGCACATTTGCTGGCACAGGGCCTTGGTACAGCTGCAGTGTGGGTCAGCAGGTGTGGAGGTGTTTACCGCCGCAGCACTGTGGGCAGGCTACCTCATCATGAATCTCATGCCAGATAGTCGAAAAGGAATGCACTACTTACTTCAGTTGAAATGTGTGCAGTGCCTAACAGCCTGGAATATTGGTCCATGTCAAGAGGCTCACTGCATACAATGTCTGGGCTGAGGATGGTTGCACGCAAGTGATGAATGAAGCTGAGGGAAGAAATGATGAGCAAAGCAGCTCGAGGAAGCTGAGAACCACCCATGTAGTGTTTGCGAGCCTGCGCACGATCTGTCCAAGTTGCTGCCATCCCTACGCCCACGTTGTCTGGAGCAGGGCGGGCGGGCAAGTTGCTTCGCTGTGCTGGTGCAGTGGCGGCGTGGGTGAGGAGGTGGTGGCCGTGCTGTGTTGGCACAGAAATGGCGTGCATGGGCAGGTGGTGGCCACGTGCTGTTCATATGGCAGCAGCACACGGGGCAGGTAGACAGCCATGCGCTGTTGAAGCGGCGGCGATGCAGGTGCGTGAGTGGGCACAGTAAGCCATACATACCAATGGCCCACATCGTCTTGAGTGGATGCGGGTGGCAAGTAAGCTGCCACACTGTGCTGGTACAGCGGCAGCACAGCTAGATAAGGAGGGGTTGCGTGTGGGTGTGGTGAGGTGGCCGGTCGGCCAGGGGCATGCACGGCATGTACAGGAGGCAGTGGAGGCGACAGAGATGACCCCTGCACTGCCTGGTGTGGCACACCTTCCCATGAGCGGTACTCAGAATGTATCAATGGTGGAGGGTCTGACAGGTCATCCATGGGGGGTGGGGGAAGAGGGGGTTGTATCATGGTGGCATCCTCGGATAAGGGGACATAGATCTCATGCTCTGATTCTAGGAATGTGGGTAGCCTGGATGACCTGGATGCTTTGGAGAAGAAGGGTGGGGGTGCATCGCACTCTTCGAATGGCAGGGGTGCCCCAGAGGCTGGATAGCTAGGCCCCACTTCCTGGCTGTCATCGTAGTGTGGTGCAGCATCATCGTTCCGGTCGTCTCCCCAGACCATGCGTGCAGGTGGTAGGAGACCGCACGCTGTTGACACAGCAGCAGCATGGGCACACAGGTAGGCACAGGAAAAGGACATACCAGTTCAAGCTGCCCCACAATGCCACCACTGCCACTGCCGCTGCCGCCATGACATGCGCAGCTGGGGGCAGTGCAGTGCCTGTCAGGCGTGCCATGGTGGGGGTGTGGTACTGGGCTGCGTGTGGTGTGGTGTTTGGATGGTGGCCACATGGGCAGGTAGAGGGGACTGCATGCTGTTTCAGTATAGTCTGTGGGGAGAGTAAATAAGTTAGCTCCTGCTTTTTGTTATAATAATAAAAATAGCCAGCCAGCCTATGCAGCACATGGTGGTGGTGATGGCCACTACATGCAGCATAGGGGTCCAGGCTCAGGTGTGATGACAATGTTCAACAGCCAGCACATGCAGCATGTGGCAGTGGGGAGCTGTCAGGATGCATTTATTTTTCTTTCAATTCTACGATTTCTTTTATCCTTATCACTCAAGATCTACACAAGATATCTTATCAGATCATGTAGATCTCATCGCAATTATATATGACTCATTTCCATTTCATCATCAATCTGCTTACTATACATATATGACACACATTCTCACAGTTGCTTACAGAGCTTCTCATAGATGCTGCGCATCCTTACTGATGCTGTGCAAGTCGCTTACTGATCGTTCACAGGAATGCTGTGCATTCCTTTATGATACGCCTGCCCTATAGTACATACATGGTCTGTGCGCAGGTTTTCCTTAGTATATATACTTCAGCTGTATCGTAGTTACTCTTCAGCTGAATACATCTGGGATATCTGTTTGCATAAGTGTGACCTCATCCCTCTTGTTAGCTTTCCCTTCTTCCTTATACATTGTGTGACCTTGCTGGCAAACGTCGGCCTCACAATTGTATTCAGCTCTCACCCCTCACAACCTCACACAGTTATCCTCTTCTCACACCATCATTCCCCTCCCTCCTCACTCAAAGAGAGTGTTGTATTGTTATAGTTCCCAAATTTTTCATAGTTCAGCTGCAGTGCCGGGCCGTACATTGCCTCAGCGAGCAGTGCAAGGGTGTCTACCAATTAGTGGGGCACCAAAGATCTCTCTGACAACCGTTTGGACCAGAGATACTATAACATTTCACTATATCAAGAGCTCTTTCGTAGTAGTCTAAATACTTAGCACAACTACCTACACTCCACTTCCACTCTGCGTTTGAAAGGCTTTTTCCCTTGAAAAAGGAACAAAGAGTTTTCACTTCATGCAGTTTTATTTTTCATCATTCCGAGAATACTCCGTTCAGAAAAAAGGACTAGGTCAGGCAAAACATACACCAGACTTACTCCTCCCCTACCTCCACCCACACGACCTCATACTTCCCAGGCCCTCATCCACTTCTATGGCAATGCATTTGAATACCACCGACAACAAGCTATCTGGTTCTATGAGCTCCACAACCCATATTACACCACTCATCCTGAAGAATTCCTGTGGCATTTCTTTCCTCACTACTGGGAAAGAACCAGCCTGTATTATAATTCACTCCCCCAACAATTCATCTTTAGGGGAGAAGTCATCAGATGAGTGGTCCATCAAATTGGCAAGCAAGAGAACCAATAGCAGCAATACCAGATTCTTCAGAAGAAAGGATGGAGGACGATCAAATAACACCAATAGCAACTCAAATAGTGGATCTGGAGGATACCTTGGAGATAATGAGGCACAAGCTAGAACAATCAAAATTGGCACAGCAACAGCAGCAAACACATCAATTGGAAATGGGGAACGCATTGGTCGAGATAACCAAATCCTTGGCCAAAATAATGTCGATGCTATCTGTCCCCCAAACCCAAATGCCACTTTCGACAAGCACCTCTGGCCTCACTGCCACCCACATGGGCCACGTATTTGCCCAACACTGGGTAAAAGTTTTGTCACCTACTCCATACTCGGGGAAGCATGACAAACTTGACTCCTTCATACAAGAATTATTCCTTGTATTTGTGGCAAACAAAATGTGGACCAACAGCGATAGAATCACATATGCCCTATCATATATGATAGGAGGAAGTGCAGAAGCCTGGAGAAACCTAGTAGTCGCCAAGCAACGATTACACGAAGTCCACCCGAATAACCCATTATATCCAGAACCTTTTACAAACTGGATGGACTTCGATATGAAATTGCGAGCGCAATTCGGTGATCCAGATGAAGCACAAATGGCGCAACAACAGTTGCACAAACTACATCAAGGAGGAAAGACAGCAGAAGAATTCACCACAGAATTCCTCTTAATAGCAGCCAAAACGAAATACGATGAAGAGGCACTTATCAACTGCTTTAAAAGAGGACTAAATGTGGATCTTCTACAAAGAATCTACAATATCAATCCTCCCCCTTCGACATACTTATCATGGCAGCAAATGGCGCAGAGTATGGATTGGCACATGAGAGAGTTCAAGCAATTGGTTGCTGATAGGGGATCCTCAAGCTTGGGACCCAGATACAACCACAATGCCAACCCTCAAACCAATGCCGCTAATCCTTCTGCGACCCATAAAGCTAGCAACGAGACGGTACCAATGGACATAGACCGAGCACAAAGACGCCGAGAAATCACTTGCTTCAACTGCAGAGAGAAAGGGCATATATCACGAGACTGTCCACAGAGGAAAAAGGAGAAATTGTGCACCATTCATGAGCAGATTAGGGGTATGTCTACAGAGGAATTTGCACAGATGTTGAATGACGAAGCAATAAGGAAGATTGCTAAGGAAGCGGGTTTTGGAAAGGACGAGTAGTAGATGTCGCTACATCGTCCAATCGCTTTTCAGTACTTACTCCAGATGACAGCGCTGTTGATCACGCCAATGTATGTGATCCAATCGAAATATTTAATCACATTGCATCAGAAGGAAAGACTGAAGAAAAGACATCAGAGAGTATGCCCTCTCTAGAAAAAGAAAAGCACATCATCATGGGAACACAAACAGAATTACCCATGATAGAATTGGAAGTCAAGAGACCAGACAACGGACAAGTGATATCTATCCAAGCATTGGTAGATTCAGGAGCAACAACCTGTTATGTAGATGAAGAATTTGTCAAAAACAATTGTCTAATCACAAAGAAACTCCCAATCGCCATTCCAGTCTATAATGTTGACGGGACAAAGAATGAACGAGGTTCCATCAAAGAAACAGTGGATTTAATAGTCAAAATCCAAAATCAGGCAGAAAGAACTACATTCTGTGTTACTGGATTAGGAAAAGTCAACCTAATCCTTGGAGAGACATGGCTAAAAATCCATAATCCAGAAATAGACTGGGAAACAGGGAAAGTACAATTCACCAGATGTCCATGAAGATGCCATGTCAGAATAGTTGCAGAAAGGAGGGAATGCAAGCAAAGGAGAAAGGAAATTTCCCCTTTAGAAGAAGTCAATGATGAAGAAGAAGATGCCATAGAAAAGGAAGACAAAGTACTATGCGTCATGATCAGAGATCCTGAGATAAAAGCATCTATCTCCAACATATCTCAGGATCTTGCAATAGAAGCAGAAAAGCGAAAGATTAAGAAATCTTTTGAAGACATAGTACCCAAAGCATATCATGGTTTTAAATCAGTGTTTGCAAAAGAATCGTTTGATGAATTACCTCCCAAACGAACATGGGATCATGCAATCGAATTAAAACCAAATGCGAAAATGCATATGGGGAAAGTCTACAATCTTTCGTTTACTGAGCAAAAGGAGCTAGAAAAGTTTATTGAGGAAAACTTGAAATCAGGACGAATCAGACCATCGAAGTCACCAATGGCCTCTCCCTTCTTTTTTATAAAAAAGAAATCAGGAGAATTACGTCCTATTCAAGATTATCAACGGCTCAATGAGATTACGATCAAAAATTCTTACCCACTACCACTCATCTCAGAATTGATTGATAAACTCAAAGGAGCCAAATATTTCACAAAACTCGATATCAGATGGGGATACAACAATGTTCATATAAAAGAAGGAGATGAATGGAAGGCTGCCTTCATCACAAATCAGGGACTATATGAACCTCTTGTTATGTTTTTCGGACTTACAAACAGTCCCGCCACTTTCCAAACAATGATGAATCATCTCTTTAGAGAGTTGATAGCGAGAGGAAAGGTGGTGGTGTATATGGACGACATCCTTATCTTCACGGCGACGATTGAAGAACATAGGATTATTGTGGAAGAGGTGTTGAAGATACTACGCGATAACAAGCTCTATCTCAAACCAGAGAAGTGCGATTTTGAGAAAACGGAAATTGATTACCTTGGACTGAAAATCTCCTTTGACAAAATCATGATGGATCCTGTCAAAGTTCAAGGAATCGCAGACTGGCCAATACCAACTTCAGTCACAGAAGTCCGCTCCTT
Organism: Albatrellus ellisii; assembly: GCA_003314395.1. Classification (NCBI taxonomy): domain Eukaryota; kingdom Fungi; phylum Basidiomycota; class Agaricomycetes; order Russulales; family Albatrellaceae; genus Albatrellus; species Albatrellus ellisii. The sequence goes on from QLPN01011951.1 coordinate 7,067, forward strand.
CCTCAGTTTCACAAATTTTTATTGACGTTTTATCAGAGGGTTCTCAGATATCACAAAACCTCTCAATTCCCTTCTACAAAAAGATACCAAATGGCATTGGGATTCAGAACAACAAGAATCATTCGAAAACCTTAAAACAGCGTTGTGCTCTAAACCTGTCTTGGTTTTCCCTGAACCCAATCACCCTTACCTTGTAGAAGCAGACAGTTTGGGTTATGCCACTGGAGCAGTGTTATCGCAGATGAGGGACGATGAAAAATGGCACCCTGTGGCGTATATCAGTAAAGGGTTATCACCAGCAGAGAGGAATTATGACATCTACGACAAGGAGATGTTAGCTGTTATACGCGCACTGGAGCAATGGAGACACTATCTAGAAGGAACAGATAGTCCAGTCCAGATCCTCATGGATCACAAAAACCTAGAGTACTTTATGAGTGCCCAGAAATTGAACCGTCGCCAGGCTCGATGGTCTCTATTTCTTTCTAGGTTCAACATTCACCTTTCCCACAGACCGGGAAAGAGTTCAGCCAAACCAGATCTCCTCTCGAGATGATCGGATCATAAAGAGGGGGTGGAACATGACAATGAGATTGTCATACTGCTAAAACCCGAATTTTTCAAAACAAATAATCTGGTTGATAGCGCTTGCGCATCCCAAATTATAGACAAACACATCATAGCAGTTTTGGCAAACAATATTCCACTACTTCAAAAGATCGCAGATGAACAGGAGAAAGATGGAGATGTCAAGATGTGGGCAGAATTATCAGCAGACAAATGCAAAACAGCAACTATAGCAGGATGGGGACAAAATAAAAAAGGATTACTCACGTTCAAAGACAAAATCCTAGTCCCTGACAGTTGCAGAGCAGAAGTAGTGAAATACTGTCATGACACTCCAATTGCAGGACATCCGGGACAATGGAGGACACTAGAGTTGGTGTCAAGAACATTTTGGTGGAAAGGAATGGCTGCATACATCGGAAGATATGTCAAAAGTTGTGACATCTGTCAGAGAACCAAAACGATAACAAAGAAACCACAAGGCGAACTGACGCCAAATGAAATACCATCAAATCCATGGCAAATCATATCTACAGATCTTATCACTCAATTACCTGAAAGCCAAGGATATGACTTAATACTAGTGGTTGTCGATCATTTCTCTAAAATGATACACACCATGCCAACAACATCAGACGTAACCGCAGAATGAATAGCGAGAATGTTCAGAGATAACATTTGGAAACATCATGGACTTCCTGAGAAGATCATATCAGATTGGGGACCACAATTTGCTTCCAAAATGATGCGAGAGTTAAACCGATTATTGGGCATAAAAACCGCTTTATCCATGGCCTATCATCCCCAAACCGATGGTCAAACAGAACGAATCAATCAAGAAATTGAGCAATATCTCAGGATATTCGTTGATCATCGACAATCGGACTGGATGAACTGGCTGCCAATGGCAGAATTTTGCTATAATAACCGAATCAATGCCTCAACCAAATACTCTCCATTCATGATTAACTCTGGACAGAATCCTCGTATGGGTTTTGAATTGGGCAAGACGTCCTCTATTGAATCAGTAGAAAATTTCATAGAAGGAATGAAGAGGACAAGGGAAGATGCGGAATCAGCACTAAAGAAAGCGGCTGATGATATGAAGAAGTACTATGATGCTCACAAAGGAGTGACACCTAAGTACGAAATTGGAGACAAAGTTTGGTTGGATGCGATGAATATTCAAACTGGAAGACCGACAAAGAAATTGGATCATAAACGACTTGGGCCTTATTCAGTCGAACAAGTATTGTCAAACAACGCATATAAATTGACATTACCCAAATCAATGAAAATCCACCCAGTCTTCCATGTTGTCAAATTACTACCTTATACTCCAAATGATATTCCAGAGCGAACCATCAAAACACCACCTCCTCCAATCATCAAAGATGGTATCGAGCGGTATGAGGTTGAAGCAATTTTGAATAGTAGAAAGAATAAAGGGAAAATTCAATACCTTATCAAATGGAAAAATTACCCAGAAGATGAAAATTCCTGGGAACCAGCTACAAACATTCTCAAAGATGTACCAAAGCTGGTTAAAGAATTCCATTCCAAACATCCCCTTGCGATACGTACTATTCAAAAATGCTCGATATCAGTCAAGCGACTTTCGGATTCAGCCAAATTACCCACGCAAGGATCAGAATACGCAGCCGGATTAGATCTCTACAGTGCTGAAGAAATCATTGTTCCCTCACATAGTCAAAAGTTGGTTGACACCCAAATCGCCTTAGCTATACCAGATCATTGCTATGGCCGTATTGTGCCTCGTAGTGGTTTGGCTGTTAAGAATTCCATCCATATTGGTGCGGGTGTCATCAATTCAGATTATAGGGGAACATTGAAAATACTCATCATCAATCTCGGCACCGAAGAGTTCAAAATCAACATTGGCGATCGTATTGCTCAACTGATTCTCGAACATATCTCTATCGCCGATATTCTTGAAGTCAAATCATTGAATGATACTAGTCGAGGAGAACAAGGATTCAGTTCTATGGGAATTGCATATGCTCGTCGAGTCGTCTCGCCCTAAAAGAGGGGGTATTTGTCAGGACGCATTTATTTTTCTTTCAATTCTACGATTTCTTTTATCCTTATCACTCAAGATCTACACAAGATATCTTATCAGATCATGTAGATCTTATCGCGATTATATATGACTCATTTCCATTTCGTCATCAATCTGCTTACTATACATATATGACACACATTCTCACAGTTGCTTACAGAGCTTCTCATAGATGCTGCGCATCCTTACTGATGCTGTGCAAGTCGCTTACTGATCGTTCACAGGAATGCTGCGCATTCCTTTATGATATGCCTGCCCTATAGTACATACATGGTCTGTGCGCAGGTTTTCCTTAGTATATATACTTCAGCTGTATTGTAGTTACTCTTCAGCTGAATACATCTGGGATATCCGTTTGCATAAGTGTGACCTCATCCCTCTTGTTAGCTTTCCCTTCTTCCTTATACATTGTGTGACCTTGCTGGCAAACGTCAGCCTCACAGGAGCAGCCAGTGCATGCAGTGTGGGGGTGAAGGCTAAGGTGTGATCAGCCAGCCTATGCAGCACATGGTGGTGGTGGGCAGCCAACACATGCAGTATAGGGGCTCAGGTGCCATGGCCATGGTGAGCAGCCAGTGCATGCAGCGTGAGTGCTTGTAAAAAAGCCAGACGCGCCGCTGGGCTGCGCTGGCACACTGCACCACACACATGCCATGCTGCCGTGCACACAATTGGAGTGGAGTCAGGTAAGCGAGAAAAACCACGTGGAAATTTTAACTAACGACCATGCTCCCATTCTTAAATA